>VZSE01013366.1:708612-723648 GCA_013398275.1 Promerops cafer | reverse complement strand
AATGAGTAAGTACACCCTAGTGAGTACACCTGTGATTGGCCAGCACAAAAACCAATACACTATTTGATGCATTAGCTGGGAAAATTTGAATTGGCGAACCTAAACCACTACACAACCTCAAGGAAATTCAAGTTACAGCTCTTCTGTTCATGTGGGTATATAAACTTCCAAATTACAACCTTCCTCCCAAAAACAAACCCTCACTCACTAGAGGTAAGATATTTTACTAGGAATGACAGAAAGCCTCTAAGTCCACTGCCCTTGTTGATGAACCATTCTAAAAAAAAACCTGTGTCCAGGGAATAAAAGAGCATTCCAGAAGTCTGTCATTTACAGATGGTTCCAGGGATTGCTGTTCTCTCCATGTGTTATGATTTGTTGTTAAATCACTTAGCACTGGCATCTCCTGGAAGGCAGTAATGTTAAAGGGCACAGGTTAACTTGTATGGTGTTGCCAAACACTTTTTACACTGCTAAAACGTTTGTTAAATGTGTAAATCCTTTTGAGCTTGTAAATGTCAGGACTCTAGGACTCCTGAACTTCTGCCTGTGCAGCAGCTGGGGAAAGTATCAGCTGTATCCCCATGTGGCAAAATTAAAACCTTGTAATTCACTAGGTGATAGATAAAATACATCAAATATTACTTTTATTATATGCAACAGCTCAAAGTTATGTTATATTCTTCTAAATACCTGACCACAGGCAATTTTGAGAAGAAAAAGCCTGTACTGCAGAACTTTCAGTAAGCAGTGTGGAACTCCTCTGGAGTTTATTGGTGTTTCACTGAGCTGGATGTAGTGAACGGAGCAGAAACATGTGAGCAACCTTGAAAATTGTCTGTGAATCTCCTCCTGGACATTAAGGTCACACATAAAATTTAAGGACAACTGCATTAGCAAGTAAATAATAAGCCAGAATCAATTTAAAAAGCCTTTCATTATGAGTGTAAAACCAGCCACAGGGTAGAGTTATGGCTGAGAGCATAGGAACTGCCATTTCACACACACCCATCTTTAACCTGAACTCACAGGATGGGAAAAAAGTTCTGGTGAAAGCAAGAACTTCTCAATCAGTAGGGGAAGGTGGAAGAAACCCCTTGCTATTGCTCAAGCCCTCCTAGGGAGAAGTGTGTTAAACTTATATTTATCAAAAGATGGGTGGATGACACCGAGCTTTTTTTCTTTCTAAACAAGCAGGTTGACACTCCTTGGTCACCTTCAAACCTTAAAATATCCTTCTGCCTCACAGTTTAAATACAGCTTCTCAGCTGTTCCCATGACAGAACACTTACACTTGATCATGTTGTGTTTGCCTTGATCTAGTTTTGATCTCACCCAAACGCTGTGACTCATGAGGAAACCAGGCCAAAGCTCCCAGGATGGGCTAGCTCAGAAGAGCCCAGGCACAGATCTCCAGCCGTGGCACAAAGCCAGGAAAAGGGATGGGCATTCAGCACGTGTTCACACACAGGTGTGAACAGCTAAACCCTCAATGAGCTCTAGCAAAGGTATTTACACTTCTCAACCTTCCCGAAGCAAAAGAACAGAGTGAAAGCCTCTGGCACTCAAAATGGATTTAATACAGACAAGTTTTGCTAGTGAGTTCCACACTCCCTCCCTTGGTGTTAACCACAAGGAATGTGTTTCCAGCAAAGGAAACCTAGAAACTTTTCTTGATTACATAAGCAAAACTGTTACCCAAGTTTACATACCATTACCCAAAAGAAACAGTTGCCCATAGTCAACTCTCTGGTTAGCTAATGAAGGCTCTATGAATACTGAATTTATGCGCTGATCAAGTGTCACAGCTGTAGCAGCTGTATAACTGCTGCATTATTCCAGTCATACAGGAGGATATTCCTACCTTACTGGCTGTCTCACAACACACGTGACAAATTAGTCTGTCAGTGACATGTGACAGAAAGCCCAGCTCTCACCAGACAGTGCCCGAAAGGTGTGACAAATAAAAAAATAAGTCTGTATGAATCCTGCTGGTCAGAATGTATTGCATGGGCAGATCCCTTAATGGTGTAAGTGAAACCAAATCCACTCTGCTTAATTAACTGTAAGGCGGGAATGCATTTGGGGTTGAGGAAGGTGTGAAAATATAGGGCCTCCTATATCTGAACAGCTCCTGCTGTGCTCCCTTCTGCAGGGCTGACAGCCTTGAAGCAGGGTGAGTGAGTCCAGGAAGCCCTTTCCTAATTTTGCTGCTTCTCCTGTTACTTCATCGAGGTAGAATTTGTCTTCACTGCCCATTTAGGAGGAGATCCTGGCAGTGTTATGCAGTTTGGGCATTAAAAGTCCTTTCCCTCCTGAAAACACCCCAGGTGGAGAGCCTGAAAATACCAAAAGACCCTTGGGTGTGACATGTTCTGGGATGAAACATCATTCCTTCATATCAGCATCATACACAACCTCGCATTTCACACCACACCAGTCTATTTTTTGTCTTTACTCTTTTACTTTATTTCCTAACCCAACACTGGATGATCTCTGTAAATGTGGTTTTGGGTTTTTTTAACTATTCAGTCAGTATAAAGGAAATGTATTCAAGCGATGGAAACTCTTCTCTTGTTTTGTTCTCCAGGTGAAAAAGAGAATTGAAACCTGAGAATTTGAGGTCATATTAGAATAACCGAAACAAGATCCTATACCTACATGTTTTTGCTAGAGGTTAACTCTGCCCTTGCGAGCACAAATTCTGTGTTCAAAGGTGTTTTTAGAAGGTGTTAAAAAACGGTACTTCTACATTTTTTTACCTTTTTTTTTAAAACTACACTTTACTACAGAGCATAGTGCGTGTGAGTGTTATCAATAACAATTAACATAAGGAAGAGCTTGGAATTTTGAAGGTAAATGTAACAAATTAGTGTTTGAGAATATGAGAGGTAGTGATTAAACACTGAATAAGTTACTTCTTGAATGCAAAATGGGACATCTATTCCTTTGCTTTTCAGTCTGCTTGGTTTTTTTTTTTTTTTTTTTTCTGTCAGTTTGTAGCATTTTCTCCATTCCATCTACAGCATCCCAGTTTTTCTCCCTTCACTGCAACTATTTCAGCTTAGCAACCTCCTGCCTTCCTGTCTCACAGCACATTTTCACATCGCTTGCCTTACAAATGACAGTGTAGCATTGTTTCCGCTTGTTCCAAAACATCACTTTTCTCTTTTTATTTTCTCTTTTAATAGGGATTCCACGTGTGCTCAGGGACCACTGTGAACTCCTTGAATTTACTCAGCAAAAGCAGTATCAGCATATCAGTCTCTGCCACATATGAAAGGCGTGGTGGAGCAGGGGCAGGTAGAGATCCATCTGGCTCAGCTGGTCTTCCCAGTCCAGGGAACACCTCACATGCCTTCAATACCAAACTTGGTGTGGCATCACAGTGATCACTGGGATTGCTGGAGGGCCATTAAAGACACTGTGTGAGGCTACAACACACAGGAGGGCATCAAGCAAAAAGATCTAAGGGAAACTGCCCCCTGAATAAGATGAAATCACAGAATCCCAGGATCCCTGAGGCTGGAAAATCCCTCCCAGCCCATGGAGTCCAAGCTGTGCCCGATGCCCACCTTGTCCCCAGCCCAGAGCATTGAGTGCCACGTCCAGCCCTTCCTTGGACACCTCCAGGGATGCGAACTCCAAACCTCCCTGGGCAGCCCCTGCCAAGGCCTGAGCACCCTTTCCATGGAGAAATCCCTCCTGCTGTCCAACCTGAGCCTCCCCTGGCACAGCTTGAGGCTGTTTCCCCTTGCCCTGTCCCTGTTCCCTGGCAGCAGAGCCCGATCCCCCCTGGCTGTCCCCTCCTGTCAGGGAGTTGTGCAGAGCCAGAAGGTCCCCCCTGAGCCTCCTTTTCTCCAGGCTGAGCCCCTTTCCCAGCTCCCTCAGCCAGTCCTGGGGCTCCAGCCCCTTCCCCAGCTCCGTTCCCTTCCCTGGACACGCTCCAGCCCCTCCAGGGCTCTCTGGCTGGGAGGGCCCAGAACTGGACACAGCCCTCGAGGTCCCTCAGCAGGGCCAGCCCAGGGGACAGGCCCTGCCCTGGGCCTGTGGCCACCCCATGGCTGGCACAGCCCAGGGGCCACTGGCCTTGTGCCCCCCCCCCGTGCAGCCGCTGGCACAGCACCCCCAGGGCCTTTCCTGACAGGCCCTTTCCAGGGCCTCTGCCCCAGCCTGGAGCTGCAGGGCCTGGGGTGACCCCAGGGCAGGACCTGGCACTTGGCCTTGCTGAAGCTCAGCCCATGGATCCAGCCTGTCCTGGTCTCTGGGGAGAGCTTCCTGCCCTCCAGCACATCCACACTCCCACCTGGCTTGGGGTTCTCCAAGAAGTTACTGAGGGTGCCCTCAATCCCTTTGTCCAGTTCATCCAGATCAGCAGTGGAGGTATTAAACAGCAGTAAATGATACAGTCCCCCAAGCATCCTGGAAAGAACTGGTTGGGTGAAGGGAACATCCAACTCCACAGCACGTCTGAGCCACATAAACCCCCAGCACCATTGTTTTCCTTGTCCACTCTTCCTCACAGCAGATTTTACCTACCTGGCTCAAAATTCAAGACTTGACATCCCAACAGTTATAAAATCTGATTCAGAGTTCCCATTAATAACCACAAAAGAATGCTACAGAAGGTGCTGTAAAAACAAATAAAAAAGAAATAGACTGGAGGCTTTTGAAATTAAAATCCATAGTTATGACAAGTCTGTAAAGAAATTAAAGGAGGGTAGAGAGGTATGTAGCAAAGAGATAATAAGTATGAATATTTTTAGTGCTCCCCATGTTCAAACTGGTCCCAGCTTATCCAGTGTCAAGGCTGGATAACAATGGATTGCAGACATCAGAGACAGGTTTTAAAGGGGGACTATGAACTAGAGAGGGAATGACACAGAACAAAGATGTTGCAGGATGGAAATTCACACTCCCAAAGCAGCTACTTATAAAAAAAGACATGGAAGTGATGGTGTGAAATATGTGGGGTGGGATTGGATGATTAAGACAAACAGTATGGGCACAGTAAAACTCAAAACAGTGATCTCAGGATGGGACATTACAGAATTCCTCATGCCAATGGTTCAGAAAGCTAAAAAAAAAAACCACCCCTTGTATTTTTATATGGGAAGGGAGTCAGAGGAGACATTTAAACCAGGTGAGGTGGTGAAGTCAATGACAGGTGGTGCTGATAAGTCTTATTGGGAGATAACTGATGATCTATTATCTACAATTTACATTTCTGAGGTAATTTCTTTCTAAGAGAACAAAATGTTCCAGAAGCAGAATAAATATTGTGTGCCATTCATTAGTGACACAAACTCAAACAGATGCCTTTTCTCTAATTAACACGTATCCTCTAGAATTATTCACATGTTCTCCTTCCCGGCATTGTTTTCAAAGAACAGGTGAATGATGTCTCAGATTAAACAGTTTCACATAACATCCTCTTCGTTTCTGTACTCTCAGGCACACTCACCCGCTCCTCTTAGTTATGCTCCTCTTTATACTGGCAAATCAATCAAAATCAATTAAATGCTTATAAAATCTTAACCTTGACACAAACATATTGAAGAACTTAACTAAAAAACCCAATTTGCATAATTTCGTCATAGAAATAAGTTAATAATAACACAGAACAGAGAACTTTCCAATAAAGAAAGAAAAAATTGCTGTTACAACTACTTAAAAAATTTCACTGTTATAGTATTTAAACCAATGCTTTGTTGTAAAGGTAATGCTCAAGTTGGACAGGTTTCAGTAAGTACCTAAAAGATAATTTAATGGCAATATTTTAGGACAAGTCTCATTATTATACTGTGAAAAGGAGGTCAGGGTTCTCCACCTAGATCATAAATCAAGATAGCCAATTAAAAGATGCAAACTGAATATCTGATGTAATTTAAATTTGGTGACCTTAAAACACTAAACACTGGTAACTGAAAAGATGCTGCAGGGATAAGAGGCTTTGTTATGAGCCTCAGAATGACACTTTGATTTTAGCTATCTTTGCAGACATTCCTAACTCTGCTTTCTCTGTGAGACACGATAGCATTTTGTTACATGGGCAGAAGCAAAAACCCATTCAAATTGTCCATTTCCCTAACTAGAGTTATTTCTCTTTTGCTGGCTGTGTGAAAACAATCTCTTTTTACATTTACCCAAGGGGGAAGTCAGCCTCCTCCCCCTCTGCTTGGGATTTTCCCAGAAGCTGGAAAAAGGGAAACATTGTCCCCATCTCTAGAAAGGGTGGAAAGGAGGAGCCTGGGAAGCACTGCCCTGTCAGCCTCCCCTGTGTGCTGGGAAGATCCAGGGACAGCCCCTCCTGGAAGCTCTGCTGAGGCTCACAGAGCACAGGGAGGTGATTTGGGACAGCCAGCATGGCCTCACCAAGGGAAAATCCTCCTGACTGACCCCGTGGCCTTCTCTGGTGGAGAGACTCCAGCAGCGGACAAGGGAAGGGGCTCGGATCTCATTTATCTGGAATTCTGTAAAGCCTCTGACAGGGGTCCCCACAACATCCTTCTCCCTGGACTGGAGGCAGCTGGATTTGATGGATGGGCTGTTGGATGGATAAGGAAGTGGTTGCACAGTCCCAGCCAGAGGGTTGAGGTCAATGGCTCAGAGTCCTGATGGACATCAGTGATCAGTGGAGGTCCTCAGGGGTCTGTGGTGTTTAATAGCTTCACTAACAATAAACAGTGGTGTTTAATAACTTCGTTAACAGCTGAAGGGATCCAGCACACCCTCAGCAGGTTTTCAGGGGACACCAAGATGAGGGTGCAGTGAGACCCCTCAGGGATGAGGCCATCCAGAGGGACCTGGACAAGCTGAAGCAGTGGGAATCTCAGGAGGTTTAACAGCACCAAGTGCTGGGGCTGCACCTGTGTTGGGACAACCCCCAGGATCAATCCAGGCTGGGGATGAGCAGACAGAGCAGCTTTGGGGAGAACCCTTGGGCACTGCTGTGGTTTAACCCCAGCTGTCAACAAAGCTCCACAGAGCCACTTGCTGAACCCCCACATCCTCCTGAGGAGGGAACCAAAAGTAGAGCTTTCAGGCTGAGATAAGAACAGTTTAAAAACTGAAACGAATTTTAACTATTACTATTATAATAACAATAAAAATAAATTTTTTTTTAAATATGCACAACACAAATGCTCACCATCCACTGACGAATGCCAGACCCAATCCCTGAACCCTGATTCAGGTAACTCCCCAGTTTATATACTGGGCAGGACATTTTATGGTGGCGAATATCCCTTTGGCCAGTTCAGGTCACCTGTCCCAGCTGGGCTCCTTGCCAGCTTTTTTTTTGTGTATCTCCTCACAGGTACAGAGCAGGAGACACAAAAAGTTGTTGACTTAGGATAAGCACGACTTAGCAACAACCAAAACATGAGCATGTTATCAACATGACTCTGTACTGAATCCAAAACACAGCCCTGGACCAGATACTAAGAAGAAATGAACTCTATCCCAGCCCATAGCGGGACAATATCTGCTCCTTATTCCATACTACTATTCCATTTATGTCATGCCAAGTCTCACACTCCCCCACACTCCATTCCCTCCCTATTTACTTTGATAGATAAACACACAGACATCATTCCCTGAGTCCATGAAGTACCTCTGTCAAATGTCTATAAAGTGTCCACAAAACTGTCTGCAGAAATCCTTTAGCCCATGACCTTGGTCTCCACCCCTGATAGCAGTATTTCGGGCAGGAAAGATGGTGTAAGGTGTTGGGTTGTTGCACGTTGCATGTGGAAATCAGTGCTGGTTCTGGCACAGCTGCACTTGTTCAGGTTTATTAAATTCATTCTTCACTGGAGCAATGATCAGAGGGAAGCCTGGCCCAGATTCCCAGAATGCCTGTGGATAACATGGATGCTGTCAGGTGCTCAGAGCGGTGATGCACTTGTAGCCACCACAGAAGTGTTATATAGTCATTAACCTCACACAGTTTAATCCCTTGGCTATTCTCACCCAAAATCAAATGCCCTGGAGGCACACACTGGACTTTCACATCCTCCCAAGCCACCAAGGCACTGGTGGGTGACAGCTGGCCATGCCTTGGCCTCCAGATCCCCCCCGTGTGCCCTGGGCTGAGCCCCCATTGTGGACAGCAGGGGAGGGGGGGATTCTGCCCCTGTGCTCAGGTGAGACCCCACCTGCAGAGCTGCCCCAGCTCTGGGGCCCAGCACAGGAGGGACCTGGAGCTGCTGGAGAGAGGCCAGGGGAGGCACCAGGATGATCAGAGGGATGGAGCAGCTCTGCTGGGAGAGCTGGGGTTGTTCAGCCTGGAGAGGAAGAGCTTTGGGGTGATTTAATTGTGGCCTTCCAGGACCTGAAGGACCTGACAGGAAAGATGGAAAGAGACTCTTTTGAAGGGATGGAGGGCCAGGACAACAGGCCAAGGGCTTCCCACTGCCAGAGGGCAGGGAATGATGGGATATTTGGAAGGATTTGTTCCCTGGGAGGGTGGGCAGGCCCTGGCACAGGGTGCCCAGAGAAGCTGTGGCTGCCCCTGGATCCCCAGAAGTGTCCAAGGCCAGGCTGGACAGGACTTGGAGAAAGCTGAGATAGTGGAAGGTGTTCCTGCACATAGCAGGGGGTTGGAGTGGAATGGGCTTTAAGATCCCATCCAACCCAAACTGTCCTGGGATTCTGCTAATTCTCAAGGCACGAACAGAGGACACCAGGACCCCCTGCACTTGCCAAGTCCTGCTGCTCTGACCCAGGATGCACAGAAAGCCACGGGCTCATATTTGCTCAGTGTAGAATGCCTAAATCCAGGGATTTGTGACCTAAACTGCTTGTGTTTTAAGAGTTCAGGTACAGGAGAACGGGCAGAATCTTTGCTCCCACAGAAAAGCAGCACCTCCTGCCAAGGTGTTTCCTGCTTTACTTCATTCAGTTGGAAAAGGTTAGTCCAATGCTCATTTATTAAAAGTGCCTTTCTTCATGCTGTTCTAGTTGCCAACTTTATTCCTTCCTATATAAAAATAATGTTTCCTATTTATCCTAAACAACAGCTCATTCTGCTCCCCAGCTTTGCAAGCTGTCACTTGCAAGCACTAACACAAAGCCCAACCTCAGAAAGGTTTAAAATAAGGATCTGAGAGAGCTACAGATGAGCCATGACGCACCTCCCAAGGCTCTGCAGAGCTCTCCAGTGAAAATTAACACTTCACTTGCTGAGAAAGCTTGGTGGAAAACCCTGTCACTTGTGCTCCTGCCACATTCACTGCCTCACCACAGACCAAAACCCTGGGGAGTTCCATCCCACTTGGTGGGACTGAATTGAGAAATTCCAAGGAATGGAAAAGGGTCACATGGCTGAACAAGATACCACCTGGTGGAAGGCTTTAATTAAACTTGTACTGGCGAAGTCAGACATGGTAAAACAGTTTGGGCTTTTAAAATAAAATATGGGATCCACCACAGCAGTGATTGTTACAGACTTAAGGAGATAATAACTTGGATGAGCTGGAATGGGAGGAATTATTCTAATGAGGCTCAACATTTTGCTGAGGGGTTTTTCCCAACCGGGGAATTCATGTTCCCAAGGCTACCTGGACACAATAAACACCTGATGCACCTGCTCCACATGAGCACAGCACCTGCCTAAGCTTTGTGGACATCACAAAGCCCAGGCTCAAACAAAGACATAGCTCAGAACAAGCCTCTCAGGCCCCAAAAAAGCAGTTTCAGGTGGATCAAAAGTATCTGGGAATATTTTATATTTTGGAAAAAAAAACCCCACTAAAAAAATCTGAAATAAGCAAAATATTTTAGCTTTCCAATTTCAAGCATGTCCCAAAAAATACTTTCAGTTAGAAATTTTGAACTGGAACTTTATTTCATTTTTGAAGGCTGGCATATCAAAAGCAACCCCACAAAAATAATTCTTCATGTTTTTCTGTAGGCGAACGGGAAGAGAAAAGAAACAAAGGCTGGGTAGTTGTTAGGAATATAAAGTTCAGAGTTTATTTTTCTGGTGCAATTGCAAACAAATTGCTATTTTGGAAAAATGCTAACAAAAACCCCAAATCAATTATCTCAATTTACAGTTTGATTTTTGATCACAGGCTCTGAGAGTAGAATTCAGATATTAAATAGCAAAATAAAAGTTACTAACTACCGCTAAATAGGACCTTGTCATATAAGACAAGAACAAAGTTATTAAAATGTGAAAATAGCTACAGGAACAGGCCAAGAGTTTATTCCCCTTCCCCACTTGCAATCCTTGTCATGTGGAAGGGTTGTTTTCATCCCATGTTTGTTTTTGCTGCAGTGGAAGGTATCTGAATGTTAATCCCCACCTCGTGCCTGAACCACAGGGCTCTGTAGGGTTGTTCTGACCTTTTCAATATTCTGCATTCACCCTTTCAGCTCCCCCATTAAAACTCACCAGCCATAGGTGAGGCAAGGGAATGGACAGCGAGGACTGGAAATGCACTCCAGGAAAATCTACTGAAGAAAGAATATCCAATCCATTCCTCTGATAAAGATGAGGGAAGACTGGAAAATGTCACTAAACTAATTCACTCTCCTGAGAAAGCCAATAAGGGAAAAAATGTGTCTAGTTAGACTCCTCTGCTTGTAACTCCCAAAGGCCTGGCTTGGATGCTCCAATGAAACCACTAGAATTTACAGCCTTTGGAAAAATCTACTTGTAAATCAGCCAGGCTTATGATGAATTTCAAGGATTTTAAGTTACTGCTAAAGAAAAACAAAGCATGACAAAGAATCCTCAGCAAATGCACTTCTCCCTCTACCATACCCCTCCTCACCAACACAGAACAAAATATTCCTTAGGACAAGAGTTCAGGGAATAGTGACCTAATCAAGGCAGCTTCTCCTTTCCCTGGCAGGGCCTCGCTCCCTGGGGCAACATTTTCTCACTGTTTTATGAATATCTCTGAATTTTAGGTTCTCCTCTTTGCCTTGGCACAGTTTCAGATGCAAGGGTCCCCATTCCAACCATTATCACCATTAGCAGAGCCGACGCAGAGTCGCCCCCGTGCTGAAATGGGAATTCATCTCTCCAAAAGGTGTAAGAATTTTGCATTTCCAAATCACTTCTTTACGCGGCTTTTTCTGTTTCCTGGGATTAAAGAGAGATGGTGCTGTAGGGGTGTAACATGTAGTCGTGGCTTGAGATCCCATTTTCTTTTCAAAAACCTGGCAAAATCCCTTTTAAAATCATGATGGAAATACTTTTTCATTAATGAAAGTGAGCCCAAGCACTAACATGCCAACAAGGTACAGATTTCCTGAGACAGCTCCCAAATTAATGAAGAAAATACCCATTTTTACTCATCTAAACATTGCAATTTTTAATTTGCTAAATCTATTATAAATGCTCACAGTTAGAAGGTCAAGAATCCCAGTGTCATTATTAAGTCTAAGCCTGAAAACAAGGAGAGGTGAGCTTATTTCATTCTTTTTGTGTGCTCTTCAGTGCTTGATAAATTAGTATTTTCCTTCCAAGTAGTAATTTCTGTGCAGATACAAAGCAGCCAGATCCCAGGCTGAGACATTTCAGACCTGCACAATTTGAAGTTGTGTGGCTATTACTGCTTTAGAACCATGTGACCCAGAGCTGTCATTGACTGAAGATGTTCCTCTCAGAGGTGACACACGGCCTGTCTCCCAGAGCAGGGCTTTGGGCCAGCAAGTGACAGCACTCAGGGAGCAAAACATCCTGCCCAGGTGTGTGGGAGGACAGGTGAAGTCTGTATTAGTGGGGCAGAACGAGTCAGCCAAATACATGCCAGAATCAGCAGGACAGATAATGAATCTTTGCGCTTTGCATTTGCTGAAGCCACACTTTTGAATCTGACTCACCAGTTTCTGCCTGTGCTAACCCCCGTGTGAGAAGCCATGGTTTCCTCATAACCACTCAGCAGCAGGCAGTGTTTATCCCCTTGTTCATCCCATCTCCACAGAACACATCCATGCTCACTGCCCCCCCACCCCTTGCCTGCTCTGCCCACTGCTCTGTGCTCCAGGGTGACGAACTGAGGGACATCAAGGACTTGGGGGAGTATTCTCCACTCTGTTAATCTACAGTGCCCTCCATCCTTCTCCTCTCTCAGGGACAAGTCAAGAATCTGACATCAAGAGACATTTCTGATAAGCTCCTTCCCCTCAAGCCTGCTCAGAAAATGAGCTAACCTCTCACTAACACCTTCTGGACATGCCCACTCTGCTTCTTCCTTTATACATCCAGGCCTGGCATGGGGAAAATCAGTGATTCAGATCATTCATGAACCTTCTGAAATCCCTGTCCTTAATGCTGTGCTTCAGACTGGTCTAACTCAGCAGAAGGGCCAAATGATTCAGCCCATCCCAGTGAATCCCACCCACCACATTGCCCTGAAAGGAGCTATATTCTGTTATATAGCTTCATGAGCAAATATTTTTAATGCTTTAAACCTAGGCTTTGGTGTATAGCTGGGGTAGCATGTCCAGCTAGACCATCTCCATCATAAATTGACCAGCTGTCCCAAAAATACAAATCCTTTTACTTGAGAACTGTTCTCAGGTCTCAGTTTACACATTTCTAGTGAATTCTCACCCTCCCCTTCAAAATCTCATCCAGAGGCATTTTCCCCTTTTGTTAACAATGTTACTGTCTATTTACATCTTGTTTGCAGCCAATTTTTTTGTTACAGAAGGTTTAAAAAGCCTCCATTGCAGCCCTTACTGTTTTTCCAACCTTCCTGTACTGTCCATCTCACTTTTCTTTCAAGCTTTTACTCTTCATAGCTCAACAAACAAGACTCTCAATTTCAAAAATCTTAGGTGCTTCAGTCTCTGTCCACCCAGTCATTTGTAATAGCAAGAGCTGAGTGTCCTAATGAAAGGCCATCCTAATTACAGCAAATCAGACTGGAAAGGGGAAAAAAGCAACCACACAGCCCTAACCACAGGATCCTCACTCCTCTTCCTGTTTTCTGAGTTCCACTTGCTTTCCTCTCTCTCCTTGCTCTTTGCATGCCTCTTCCAGGCCTTTCACTTCAAAATACCAAGCTGAGCCTCTGTCTATGGATGAAGTTCTTTACAGCTCAGCCTGTAGCTGTTCCCTGCAGAGGCAGTAATTTTAATTATCTGCTTTTTCTCACTGATTTGCCGAGCCTGTGACCATCACTGGGTCATTAATACACACACACACACACTTTTGGTAAGTGTCCAAAAATATTCTCTGCTGCACAGCACACATTTTCCCTGGGAGAATTTTGGTTCTTTGGGAATATGTTTCTGTGTTCTCCTGCATGAGCCTGATGCAACTCCTATTGTCCCGGTTTTCAGTCAGTCGATACTGGAATCAATATAGATGTGACACAGTGGCAGGAAGAGCCAAGTGACACGTGGAAATGGAGTGAGTATCAGATTGGTCTCCTTCCTGAATCCAGGGGTTTATAAAGCCTGTAAGGGATGTGACAACACAGACTCACAGAGGGCAAAGTGCTCTGCTGCCTCCTCACATCTCATCTCAGATCACACGAACTTTGTGGCTCCAGCCCATGAAATAAAAGAAATGCCATTTAGAAACTGTTAATACAGAACCAATCTGATTAGAAACACCATCCTGCTGGAATAGATGCATTTACCATGTGCCAAAATCCCTGCAATAAAACCAGAGCCCTCTTCCAACCTCAGGTAAGGGAGGAGTAACAAGACACAAGAGCTGCCTTCAGAGACATCATTCCCTCAACCTTCGCGCAAGACCAAAAATTTCAGTGATACTGACTAAATTTTTCCCACATTGACTGTTTTTTCTTTTCAACACATTTGGAAAAGAAATCCCATGGCAGACACAGAGATCCTGGCTGAAGAAGAGGTCTGGTTACTGTGAGTGTCAAAGAGGATTGATTTTAAAAAGATGAAAACAGACAGTCTAAATAATTATCTTTTTTTTCCTTTTCAAATATAGAACAATTTATTAATGCGACCTTATGTGCATTTAATGATCTGATCAGTTGTCTTTTTCTGTTAAAAAACAAAAAGAAATAGAATTTTCTAATTCCAAACCAAGATCTCCTGCAGTTCACTTCCATATGCAGATGAAAACAACCCAGGCCTTTCATGCTTTCCTGGCTGATGTTCATCACACCCATCCTTTGGCCCACTGGAGTTACAGCAGAAAATGCCGATGAAGAACTTTCCAAAAGACAGGTTCAGGAAGCTTTTCGTGCTCTAACACAAACTGTCATCATCCTATATAAACATTACAGTCAAGGCATACAGCCCAGCCAAAACAGACTTCAAAGACACATTTTTTTCAGTGTCATTTTCGCTCCTTCAAGAAACATAATTGACTTTTTCAGACCAGTTTATTCCTTGTTATCAATTTTATACCATGCCAGGTATGACAGTTTGTTCAAAAAAGATAAATTGAGATGTCAACATATTTTCCATTTTTGAGAGTGTAAAATGTAAATATTTAATGAGTAGAGTTAGAAACTCCTACATCTGTGCTTGATTTATTTGCTAATGTTGTCAGTACATTTTCCTTTTACTTTATATTCTTATATTGGCCATCCTCCCCCACTCTTTTCTTTTCAAATTTCTTCAATCTGCTTGTCATGGTTTGGTGCTGGCCCAATGCCAGTGCCCCCATGAAAATGTATTTTCTTTAACTAACTGCTGTGAGATGTGACCAGGAACAGAGCAGAGCAGGCTCAAACTTAGAAAAAGAGAGGAAAAAAAACTTTATTAATCTACAAACTAAAATAACAGAAACACACGGGAAACAGAATGAAAACCTTCCAAACATTCTTCCTCCTCCCACCCAATTTCACTAAACCACAATGAGACAAAAAATCTTGGGAGTCCTGATCAAGTTACCAACACTCTGATAGTCAATTTTCAGTCCATCAGGGGAGAGAGGAGTGTCTCTCTTGTACCACAGTCCTCCCCACGAAACACGGTTGAAACTTCTCATGTTTCCTTGTCACACATGGCACCGCCTGGAGAAACTCTGCCATCATGACATCTTCCTTCCATGTACAGTGCTCTCACCACCGTCCATGGACC
>VZSE01013366.1:647563-708403 GCA_013398275.1 Promerops cafer | reverse complement strand
GCTGCCCTCAGGGCACTGAGATCTCACAGGGGCACTCCCACATGCTGGGCATCACCCCCCCTGCCGCCTCCTCTGCACAGGCTCGCTCGCTCTCTCTTCCTCTGGCTGGGTGGGGGAGATGATGAAAACCCCATCTCAATGTCTCTCCACCGCTCTGTCCTGCAGGGGCTGGCCCGGTTCCATTCCCTTCCACCCTCTCTCTCTCTTCGGGGCTCCGGCCTACCTCAGCCTGGGCCTCCATGGCTCCCCTCCCCCACCCAGCCTCTGGCTAGGCAGGGGAGGAGATGTGCACCCTCTGGGCTGCTGGAGCCAAAAGAGACTGAACTCTGGGAATTCTCTGCTTTTAACCCCCTGTGTCTTCAGAGGTGACTCACGTCTTCAGTGGTCACACCAGGTGTCAATATTCAAATCTGACCACTGATTGGTTTGACTAAAACTTCCCAAAAAACTCACTTCCTCTCAAACCGAGACACTGCTAATGCCAGGACTGAGACACCTCAACTGTAAAGTCTCAGGCAATGGCCAAGAGGTTCATTTTTATCTTCCCAGAATAAAATATGCCTGGGGATGTCTTGAAGTACCACAACTACAATGTGCACAGGTGCAATAAAGCAGAAATGACCAAATGTAACAAAGTAAAAGAGAAGGGAATCTTCTAATTTTAATTTTAGCATTAGCACAGAAGAGTTCCACCTTTTTCATGGTCAGATCACCAGCTCAGCACTAAATCTTCCAGGTTCACCACAGTTACATAAGGAAAAGAAAACTCACATCTTCAAAATTTAAGTTACGGATATTTTGGGACTCTTGGAAACAGGGTACATGTTTGATATTGTAATCAGTTGGTTAATGGAAGCTATCTGTTCAAAATTTATTTGCTTAACTACACAAAATATTTAAACAAAGTATTTAGTTGCTTGCAACACCTGCTAAAGAGATGACACAATCTCCTTTTGAACTCTGAAACACAAAAAGAGAGCTATTGAAGCCAGCTCTCCATCAATTACTAGCTCAAAATTACTTCAGAAAGAATTTCTTCTTATCTCCAGCAGTATCTTTTATATAATCTTCTTTGTACAAGTTTAAATATATTTTAAGTGGCGCATCAGCAACTCCTACTTCCAACAACTCAACTCACCAGGCAGAAAAATACCTTTGAGAGCTGAAAAGCTTCAGCATTTGCTAAGGTGGATATGCATACACGTGAAGAACATTTCTGTAGGAGACATAAATATATATAATTACTTAATGTGCAATAGGACACACACCCACACGGATTCTAGAGGACAAAGCACTGGAAACTGGAGACAGTGCACTGGAAAATGCTGCTGGCACCAAGGACATCTTTCCCCTGCCTATTAGCACTGAGGAGAGCCTAGGGTTAGCACTCAGATATAATCCCAAAAGCCATTTCTCAAGTCTCTATACCCAGATTCCGTTTCAATTCAATCCTTAGAGTGAAATCCTGACACTGAAAGGTCAATGGAATTACTTCCCTTGGCTTCAGGAGTAGCAAAGCCTCTCCCTACATCATTAATCCAGAGTATCATTCATTATCATCCCGATTCAGAACAACCTGACAGGAAATGGGAACAAAGCCCATAAACACCTTTCACATTATTTCCATGTTCTTCACTGCAGTAACACATGAATGATCCATGTGGTAGGAACACAGCATGTACAAAACGGGGGAGAAAAAAAAGGCAAAGAGAAAAGGGAGAAAGAAGCTTCACATTTGATATTTTACACTATTATGCAAGTGCTGAGAAAATAAAATACTTAGAGGTATTCAACAAGCAGTTATTTGGGAAGTTTTTGGATTGGCATGGAGACAGGAAATGAAAAACAGGCCCTGTGTTTTTAGACACATGGGGTTCATTTTTTCCTGAAGTGAGCCCTGAAGAATATAAAGAATGTTCACAGAGCATTGCAAAGGTCTCCAGTGCAACACAAAGCAGAGTCCCACCCCAAATGGACAAGGACACTCAGGCAACTTCTTTCAGAGTAAGTCACTGGGACTCATTAGGAAACAAGTTATCCCCATGGCCATCAAGCAGATGGTTTGGATGACCATCAGGCTGTTCTCATCAGGAGGTCTCATCATGAGACTCCACAGAGCTGGGGTGTTGTCTCTGTGTTATCATCAGGGACTTGGGGCTGGAAAACCAAATAAACAAAGTTTGAGGATGGCACACACAGGGGTGGAACAGCAAATATGAGCAGCTAGGAGAGAGTAGCCTGGATGGCTTGGTGAGCTGAGGACAGGAAACAGCATCAGAATGATACAGGCAAATATTAAATCAAACAAAGATCAAAAAAGGATGCCTGACATCCAGAATGGAGGATTCTATCTGGGGAAGCTTTGATAGCACCCTGAGAAGAGTGTTGCAAGGGCACGGTATTTGTGTATTTATTTTTAGATAGGTAATAAAAAAAAAAATCTTGCTCCGCTGGACTCACAATACTAATTTAAACACAAATAATCTACCTTTGGATTCTTCAGGGTTTTGTGTTTGTTTTATCTTTTTTTTTAAATATTAAGGTGATCTCAAAATGCAAATGACCTTTTAAAAAATCCCCACCTTAAGCCTGGTCCTGTCACCTCTTTTTCATCTGCACTATTCACTAAACTTATCCTGTATTTGCAGTGTTTTAGTGCCCTGAACTCTCTCCATTCGACTAATAATGTCCTCAGATAGAGAATACTGTCTGCTATTTATTCCCTTAGCTCATCAGTAAGAAGGGGAGCATCCGGGGACCAAAATACAGGCCAAGGATGTAGAAAAGAGCCTTCAGAATTGGCTCTTCAGCCTGGAGGAGCAGCTGATGCACCCTCATAAAATGTCTCTGAAGAGCAGACAACAGCATTAATGTACTAGAACTGCTGAGAATGGCTCTCCTCCCTCCCCAGCACACATCTGCTGAAGAGCACACAGCAATCTCTCCCCTTGTACTTGAATTCATCACACAGGAGCTGAGGGTGACTCGAGATCTCCCTCTGCTTGTTCCTTTGGGTTGGTCTTTGCTGTGCTCTCCAATCTCTCCGTGACCCATTTCCTAAGTGAACAGAACCATTCTTTTCCTCTCATCCCCTGTTGCTTTCATACAGAGCCCGCTCTGTTACTGGGTTATCATACTTCCTTATGGAACAGTTCCTTGTTCTCCAGTCTTCCCTTAGGATGCTCCACACTGCTCCTCCTTTCTTCCAAAACTCCTTTCCTCCTCTCTTTCCCTCTGAAATCACTTTATTTATCTTTGTTCCCACTCATCTCCCCTTCCTTCCTAAGGGTTCCTGCACTTCATAGGAAGGATTGACCAGAGTGCCCAGACTGAACCAGGATGTTCCTTCTGGCTCTCCTGCCAGGCTCCACCTTCACCGGTGCTCTCCAGAGAGTGAAAGGCAAAACAGCCAAGGAATCTTTTGAATTCTGGATGCCTTCATAATCAAGGGGATGTTTTGGTACAGCTGAGATTCAAATTTCAGGGATGCTGACAGCCCTTTCATTCCTCTAAGCATATCATTTCTGGATCATATACAAACAGAAAAGAGGAGGAAAATGAAGATTTATTTTCATGAGTGAAACACAACTACTGGCGCGTGAGATACAACAGAAGTAATAAGTTTCTTTCTCATACATTTATGAAGTGGCACTTGTTCATGGCAAGAGAAATACATTCTGTAGGCAAAAAGATGAGGCCTTCAAAGCATCAGTCCCAGCTTTGCCAGCAAAAGAGGAGCAAAGGATACAACCTCTGTGCAGACAAGGAAGCCGTTCCTTCCTCATAGATACTTCACCTGAAACAGCAGAAACAACAGGTTTGTACAAGAGCCTCCTTCAGCTCCCCTCAGATCTTTCCTTGAGGATTGTTGTCCCTGGGCTGGAGGCTGCCAAGGATGAAGTAAAAGCAAGGTGCATTTTGAGCAGCAAGTCTGCCTTAGAGGACCTGGTAAAGGAGAGGTGTCAGACTGAAGCAGATCTTAGTAGAAGCCCAAATAATTGAATAAAGTTACATTCATAGAATCACAGAGTTAGAAGGAACCTTTTAAGGATCATCACCCCCTACCATGGGCAGGGACACCTTCCGCTGTCCCAGGTTTCTCCAGGCCCCATGCAGCCTGGCCTTGGACACTTCCAGGGATCCAGGGGCAGCCACAGCTTCTCTGGGCACCCTGTGCCAGGGCCTACCCACCCTCCCAGAGAACAATTCCTCCCCAATACCCAGTCCAAACCCACTCTTTGTCAGTGGGAAGCCATTCCCCCTTGTCCCTCCATCCCTTGTACAGAGTCTCTCTCCATCTTTATTGTTGGCTCCTTCAGGTCCTGGAAGGCCACAATTAAATCACCCCAAAGCTTCTCCTCTCCAGGCTGAACACCCCCAGCTCTCCCAGTCTTTCCTCCCAGCAGAGCTGCTCCATCCCTCTGATCATCCTGGTGCCTCCCCTGGCCTCTCTCCAGCAGCTCCAGGTCCCTCCTGTGCTGGGCCCCAGGGCTGGGGTAGCTCTGCAGGTGGGGTCTCACCTGAGCACAGGGGCAGAGGGGCAGAATCCCCTCCCTCAAAATGCTGCTCACACTTAATTACAGAAAAAATAAGAGGAAAAAAAAGCTAAATTTTGAAATCCAAGGTATGTGTAACAATTTGAAAGCAGAATGTGGGATAGGAAAACCCTTTCTTTTTCTAACCCTCTCCAGCTCTGCTGCAGATAAAGACTTCAGAGGCATCATTTTGTCACACCAAGGGCAAACAAAACATGGCTGTTACAAGCCAGAAGCACCACAACCTGTATCAAAATCAACAATTAAACTTATTTCTTCCTGGTGATTCTGTTGGCCACTCTGTTTAAGCATCCAGAGACTTGAATTGAGCTGGAATGTGGCTGCCCTGGGTATGTACAAACACCCAGAGAAAGTCTAACCCCAGGAGCTGAAATAGTCCCTTGGCTGGAAACAAGGACAAAATTAAGTCTGGGGTGGTTTCAGTGGTTGCTTTTCACCACAGTGTTTTTGCACAGAGTTGGAAAAAACAAAATCTGGTTTGTGAGGTGTTGGAAGGTCCATACCAAGAAACTCTCTGCTCACACTGGGCTATTTTCAATGCTGACTCCTTGAGCATGTTTGCAAATCTCAAGTTCAGTTGCGGTATTAACCCCCCTCCTGTACAGAGAGACACAAACAAACAAAACAAAACCCCTCAGTTTAAAAGCAGCAAATCTGCAAAGGCACAAAACGATGAAATTGGAAAAATCAACTAAAGGCTGCCCCGACATCTCATGGGAAACCGTAGTTCAGCTTAATAGGCTTTATTAATGATTTTTTTAGGAATTTAATATTAGGTTTTAAATTTTTAATTACAAGAAATATGGAGAAGTCAGATCTGAAGGTAATAAGAATTCACAGCCAGAAAATATCCATTTTTCATTTATTTTGGTAGTTTGTCTCAAAGCTCCTCCAACTGTTGTGATTTGCCCACTGCTGACACACAGCCCTGGGACAAATACTCAGGTTTGTCATCTGAAAATCCTGTTGGTAGCACAAGAAGTCCAGTGAAGGCCAGTCAATACAAAATCTGCAAGAGTTTCTGGCATTTTCTGCACATCATAAATATGTTTGAAATGCTGCCTTGAAAGTTTGGCTTATTGAACACCACTTTTAAGTGTTCTGTTCTGGTTTTAGCTTATCAAATTAGGTGCACTTGCTGTTAAAAAAATGCCAACAGTAGCACTTTAGTGTTGGAGGATCTGTGGCATCACAGAACCGTGGGGTTGGGAGAGACTTTGCTACAGCATCTAACTCATTTTCCCACCCAGGATAAGCCATCCTGCATCTTTTCGGACTGATGTTCTGAAGGAACAGCAGCAATACTCCTAGACAAAAATGAAAAATAATGCATTATTTAATTTTCCTTGCCACTAAAAATACTGCACTTGTCTCAGCACTTCCATTTCTAGACTGAAAGGTTTGCTGCTTTGTGGGGTTTTATCCCATCTGAAATAGAGAACCAGCTACCATGAAGTTTCTTTCATATGGCCAGTGTCTTACCAAAACTTGTGACTTGTTATTTTCAGGTTAACTGCAAAGCATAATTCCTTCTTTTTTACTGCATGGCAGAGTTCAGTCTTGCAATTTTTGTCCTGTTCAGCCAGGAAGTGCAGCCTCAGGTACAAAAACTGGGTGTGCTCTCCTCAAAGAGATCCAGCCTCCGAGGGATACAGATTTAATATCACCTGGATCAAACTACAGGAACTGCAGCTGGCTCCATAAACTGCTCTGAAAGGCACTCAGCTTTTGCCACCTGCATATTTATTAGCAATGCCATCATGCTTTATTCAGAAGGATTAATACAGACAGAGTACAGCCCTGGGAACAGATCTCCTAAAGGGATGTCATGCGTGGTTCAGTCACACGCGTTGGAAGAGTCTAAACACACAGTGGCAGTGCCAGTACTTTTATCATCTATGCTTGTAATCACCTGAAAACTTACTCCCAATTCTGAGACACTGTTTTTTTCTACAAAGCTTTTGATTGGTATTAATCATCTCTCCTGCTGTTTCAAAGAAGAATTTCAGCATTAAAGTACTGGTGCTTCCTACCCTGGGTATCTGTCCCAGCCAGTTTCCCAGCTGAAGCCCTGCTATGGCAGTGAAGTTCTGCATGCCAAACCAGAGCTCCCCGTGTGGAAACAGGAATATGCATGAGGTTTAACAGTAGGGGCAGAGCCATCATAATGACACCTTATCTAAACAGAGGTTGTAGAGTCACTCATGCAGGTTTCCCCATCAACGCATAAAATATTTAAAAAAAATAACTATTTGACAAAAGATGTGGTTAAATTCCCTGCCACACCAACACCTCTGCAGGCAGATCCAAAGGAATGTGCTGGTTTTGTTCCCCCATGCAGTGAGTTGCCATGGCCAGAGCAGAGGTCTCTGACAGACATTGCTGCTGTAACATCTCTTCAGCTCAACATTTTGCCTTTAATTCTCACAAGGCCATTTCCTCTCTGACACAGCTGCAGCAGACATTTGGGAATGCTGCAAGGCACTGGTTTGGCTTTCATCTGTCTGACACTGGCGTGGAGCAGAGTTGGTGACATCAGGGTTGTTGGATCAAGACAATCTGAAGGTGTTTTAAAAACAGCTCAAGTTCTCTAACATTGATATAATTGATTTTTAACTGGAAGAAGAGAAGAGCAATTGTTTCAAACTGCTCTAGCTTGACACAAAGCCAGGGTGGATTTGCTGAGGTCAGGGCAGTGGAGAAAGGTGAAGGAACAGGGAAGGAATGACAGAGCCAGGAGCAGCAGCTCCTCTGTGGTCAGGGCTGGTGCAGGAGCAGCTGGATGCCCAAGGCCCCAGGATCACAGCACACATCCCAACACACTCACCAGCAAACTGCGCCCTCACACTGGAGAACAAAGGCCCCTGAGGCTGCCCACAGCGGGATTTGGATAGACTCACAGAATCATTCAGTTTGGAAAAGACCTTTAAAATCATCGAGTCCAACCATCAACTCAGCACCACCATCCTGTTCACCATCAGACCATGTCCCCCTATCAAGACTCTGCCTCGGGCAGTCTGTTCCAGCATTTTGCAACCCCTTCCATGAAGGAATTTTGCTAATATCCAATCTAAATTCACAACCTGAGGAATGAGGAATTCACAACCTGGCACAACCTGAGGCTGTTTCCTCTTGTTCTGTTGCTTGTTAAATACACCAAAATAAACTCTCAGGAAAAATAAAGAGAGTAATAAAAAGTAAACATTTGAGTTGAATGCACAAGTAATCCATTGTGGCATTTATTGAAACTGGAAGAACATAAGAGAAAAAAGCGCATATGTGGGCTAGTAGCAGAGTATTGCATAAAGGCTGACATTTCAGGAAAGGAAACGTCCTGAAGGTGAAGAAAAGTCTGTCTCTCCAGGGGAAAATACTTAGTCTGTGTTATTTCTGATACCATTGTCTGCTTTGGCTTTTAGGAAATGCATTTTCCTATGTTTATGAATTTTAGAGTTTTGCAGTATTTAAGTATATGGAGAAGCATTTTGAACTCCTGATCTCTAAAAGCATAATTATTCTCTTGACTGAACAACTTTTATGATTGTTACTGAGCTTCTAAAATCTTGCAGTCTCTCACCCGTGGATTCTTGAAGGAAGAATCAGTTGGTTTACAGTGGCTCATGTCCAAACGCCTCTTCCTTCAATCACATCCCCTCTCATTCCCCACATGCCTCCTATTCTTCCCACCCACCACCATTTTCCTCTTGTCCTCAGCAAAACACATCGCTACACAGTCTCCCTTCTCTCCCAAGACGTGAAGGAAAATTGGCTTTTTGTGTTGGGGTTTTTTTTATACCCTTGTCAAAGACAGAGCAACAAAATTCCAGTGGCTGCTTGACATTAGTTAATCCTATCATCTAATAAGACTCAACTATAATATGAAAAAACAGAGTTTATTCATTAATCTTCCCATTCCCTAGACAAGCAAAAAATCTGAAATCAATACTAATGGTGAAAAGCTTTGCGTAGAATACTAAAAATATCAAGGTATGCCAATATTTTTTGATCAACCTGTACAAATTAGAGCCAAAATAGTTGGCTGTGCCCCATATTCATGTGTGACCAGGCAGATGCTTTTTAATAAATATTTCTACTTCTACATCATTAAAATGCAGATGTTAAATACTTCTTTATAGCAGACAGTGGGATCTTTGTCAGAGTCCTTGTTACAGCCTCTGTTTTTAACATCTATCTCATGGTTTATGCAAATAGCCAGGTGCACACAAGTCATTCCAAAAGCTTGTCTTGCGTGTAGGTGTGTTTGGGTTGGGTTAGATTCAGCAGATCAAAATTAAGAAAACCATCTCCAGTGACATTCTTCACAGGAGCACAGAACAGGAATGGGCAGACATCAAAGATGGAAAGAAAGATCCTGGAATTATAATTTTAACCACAAAGACAGAAAGTCCTACACCAGATATGCTGGGGAGACTATGGAATTTCTACTTTCCTCTCAGGAATAAAATAAGAAGATCTGGCATAGAGATGACTTAGAAAACCTCTTTGTAGGTACTGCTCTTCTATAACTTCACGAATGTCTTCATCAAAAGGGGTGTGAAGGAACAGAGCTTGCAGGACAAGCAGCCTGCCAGGGATCTAAGCTTCTAGGATCCATAGCAATGCAGCAATTTTTCATTTCTACAGTTTCCTTTTCATTCCTCAGAGTTTTCCACCTTTACAGGACAGTGTCTCACAGCTCAGTCTAGAAATTATACAAGACCGAAGGCATTTCACGAGGGTCTGTGTGTTTGTAACACAGTCTCTGTCATTCTGGTTTCCAAAGGTACAGCCAGTTTTCAGAGTACTTAGAGGAAAGGCAGTGTTTGCTAATACAATTTCATGGCAAAGATGCCTTCTCATGTTTATACATTAAATCATGAAAACGACAGCTACATATGGCATCCAAGAGAACTGAACAACTTAAATTTCTTGTTTTGACATATTTTTGGTGTGAAAAGAAGGAACCAGTATCTTCACAGGAAACAATCTAAAGTCAAGAGCTACCCACCACTAAGAACTCAATCATATTGTCTTTGCATTCCCAGTGCCTCCTTTGAAGCTTCCATTCACCTTTGAAATTCCTATATCAAAGCAAAGTTTGTCTCTTAAAAGACCTTCAATTATTCTGAAACTTAGTTAATAGAATCACCCTCTCCTTCCATCAGCCCAGCACAGAGACTGACAATACAGTGGCACAGCAGGAGTTTAAGGGTTGCTGGAACAAAATTACTGTTCTAATGATGATTACTTTGCTGTTATGCCTGTTACAAAAGGAGAATTTGGAGAGGCTGTTGATCCTTGAAATTTGTTTTTTCACTATTATAGGAGTTACCACAAAGATTTCTGCATGTGGGGTCATTTTTCACTATTACTCATAACAAAACAAATGTAAACATAAACAAAACTCATGTCTGAAGTTAAACATACAAGAAAAAAAGGCAATTAGGAACCTCAGTATGCCATGATGTCTGAGAGGGCACAGAGAGACGTGGATATTCAGAATCAAGAGCTTCTCAAAACTCTCACCTTCAAAACAAAAACAATCTCAAAGTACTGCTCTAAGACTTCAAGTATTGGAGCTAAATTAAAAGCAAAAATGTGGAGTGCTGTGCCTCATCACAAAGTGATAGCAAACAGCTTGTTTACACCTCCAACCTGTGGGACAGGGCTTCCACCTGCTCTGGCTGCCCAGTTCACTCTGCCACTCTCCAGAGCTCTGCTCCCCCTCATTTTGTGCTGGAGCACTGATACTCCAAGCTGCACATCAGCACATTCCAAGCCTTGCTGCACCCTGTCACTGGTGGTGGCAGTGCCTGGACATTCCCAAATGCTCTTTGCTGTGGCCACCTCGCTGCTGGAAACAATTCCCCTCATACTGAGACCTTTTGTTTTTAATGCTGGAGGTGGATGGGTTTTGTGCCCCAGCCCAAGGAGAAGTCCCACGTGGGAATTCCCAGTGCCACACATCACCAGGGCCACAGTCACCCCAATGCCTGGAGCTGACCCAGCCGTGAACTCCCTCCTCCAGCATTTTGGCCCAGCATGAACAGCTGGAGGGGGCTGAATATTCCCTCTGAGCCTGCTGTGAAGCTCCCTGCCCTAGGTATGGATGTGACAGGTCAAGATGAGAAGAGGGAAGGGCCTGCTCTCTGAGAAACATCTGGGCCTGCAAAAATAAGGGAAAGAAACCACCAGAAAAGAACAAAACCAGATCCAACTAAAGGGTCAGGGATTCCTGTGTGGATCACCACCCACATTTAACCTGGGGCTGACCAAGCAGCTGTCTTTTTGTCTGGATGTCTGCAGTTGGGAAAGAAATGTGTGTGGGGGGGAAATCTCCTTTTCTCCTTAATCTAGAAAAGGTGTCTTAGGCCATCATCAAAATACCATTCATTAACTTACTATGGAGACAACTCCTCTGACCAGGGGTGGGGATGCAACAAGTGAGTAGATGACCAACCCTAGCCAGAACAGGAGATTTCTCATGGATAAAAGGGCTGGACCATCCCTGGGTTTGACACTGCTGGCAGTGCTGGTGCTGGGCCACCAGTCCGGCCAGGATCTGATCTCCAGGGGAAGTGGAAACAATGGGCATGCTAAGACCAGCACAGTCTTACTGGGAGCTGGGAAGGACCACACTCTTCTACCTGAACATTCAGGATGAGATTTCAGGCTGTTTTTCCAAGTTGTCGGGGCTCCTGGTTTCAGACATGTGTGAGAAAGGCCACGGGACTGTACTCAGCTGATGCAAAACAAGGTGGCTGCTACTCCAGAACCTCTGGAGGTGTTGCTTCTGCCGTGAAGTACTCCTTTATTTCTGCCACAGCATCCAAATGGCACTTATGACATTGCAGGAGTGTGGCACACACCTTCCAGCACGTGGTGCAGGTTGCTGATGTCCCCCAGGGCAGAGTGTGAAGAAAGAGGAAGGCACTGGTTTTACCTCTTGACAGAAAGCAGACTGTGCTTCTGCCCTCAGCGTGGAAAGGTGTGGGATAATCCCAACCACACACCAACGGGGGCTGAGGAGAGGGAGAAACTGCAGCCAATGCTGCCATGGGCGGCTGAGTGGGAGCAGGGAGGAGGTGTGGCAGCCTCTGGCAACCAGGAGCTCACCTGGCCTGAAACACAGAACAGGACCTGCCTGACTTGGATTTTGGAGGGGTTCCAGTCACACCTGGAGGAAGAGGAGGAAGGGCACTCCCTCACCAGTGAGGGGCTGATTAATTAGAGGAGACAAGTGCCAGCCCTGCTGCTGTAATGAGGAGAGGCATCTTCGAGCACCTTCCTCACACACTTGACACTTCCCATGGTACTTCACCTGACAGGCCACAGGCTCACTCCTTCTGCAGAGCAAACATCAATACAGATTAACACCTCCCAAAGCTGTCAGGCACCAATACCAGATACAGTGTCGTCCTTCCTGACCTCTATGAGAAACAAGCTTCTAAAACATCCTATCTTGTTGAATTTTAAGAGATAGAAATTAAAACTATAAATACAGCTGCTAAGTACAAACACAAAAAGGGAAGGTGTGGAAAACCTTAGTAAGTTAAGGCAAAAATTAAGATTGGGATGACAGGAAGGAAATATTTAAAAACAGAGAAGGGTGGAAAGGGAAATTGTTGAATCCTGAAGCATAAAACATGATAAGGATTTTACAAAAAATCTTAATATAAAGATAAAGGAAATTTTCCAGATTGCAGTGGAAGCTCTTGCCTGTAGAACAATGTGTCTACGGTAAGACACTTTTAGAATTACTTTTTTTCTGAAACTAAAAGACTAAAAGATTATTAATACTCTATTGTGGAAGATAGAAGGTACACTTCAAAAACAACCTCTTCTTCTTGCCTCCATCAGCTGATTTCCTGAAGTGCTCCATTCGTCTTTAAGTGGACTCTTAGAGAATTCTGTTGAAGACTTAAGAGCCCTCGGTAGCACCTTTTCATCTTCTTACCCTGCTGCCTGCTTTAGGCACCTGCAGCAGAGTCACATGCTTGAACTAAAATGTCATCTCCCTGCTCCTCAGCACTCAGGTGACTCCTCCCGCGACACAGCACTTGGACTGCTGGGATTTACCACCTAAAGTGTGGCAGGGTCTTCTTTTTTTTAATTCTACACAACAAACAAATCAACCAGGACTCTCTCACTCCTTTCAGCCACTTCTGGAGCTTGCTTTTCTCTCCCCATCTTTCCCTCCCCACTGTTGTGCTCACAAAGAACAGGGAAGGGAAATATTGAGATGGGCAGATAAGGCAGGGACAGGAGCCGACCTGCTGAGTGGGAGAAAAGCACCAGGTTAATTCTACCGTGGTGAAGTGACAGGGCCAGAAGCAAGTTTAGGAAAGAGCTCCCCAGACTCATCCCTACCACACTGCTTCAAGACTCAGCCCCGCAGAAGGGAGCAGCTATTCAGCTACAAGAGGTTCTCTATTTTCCCTGTCTATTTAAATGATATTTATGACTCTGGCCTAAGAGGAACCATTCCATTACCTAATCCCTGACTGCAGAAATAGCCACAGGTGCTGAGGGCAGGTGGGCTCTGTGAAGCTCATCTAAGGAGAAGGGCACACAATTCTTTCAGGCATTGACTGTTCCACTTACAGCACTGATTGGCTGTTAATCTTAAAAGCAATTCATCTTTCTCATGCTTATTGATTAACAAAATGTAGAGTCCCTCACAGCGACATTGTTGCTGACCTTGGGACTTGTTTTGTGGTTGCCAAAAAGGCAAATTAAGCCCCACTCCCTACAGCAGTCCTGTCAGGAAGCCTCACTTGACTGCCATGCTTCAGGTTTGTGATTTTTCCATGACGACATGGAAGAAGAATGTGTGTGGCTGGCACAGCACAGCCAGAGCAGTTACAGCCCCTTGCTCTATTTCCAGGTGAGTATTCCTGTGTACCACCTTGAAATAAATGGAGTTGCCTGCTGTGTCAGAGATGTTTATCTCTAAGGAATGTTGCATTTATTGGAAAAGCTGAGTGAAAAGAGCTCTCTCATGAATCTGAGAGTGGAGATTAGACTTGTTGCCTTTAGATTAAACCTCTCCTAATTAACCTTCCAATTAACCTCACATCACTCCTTTGAACAAGACCTTAAATATAAATGTTACTACATTCCCTTTTATCAGAGAAGAGTGTTTGCTAGATGGAATGATGATAGATGGCCATGATCTACAGAGAATTATATTTGCAAGAGTTTCAAGCTTTGCTCTCAGTCCCCAGGAGGAGCAGAGAGGGTACAGCTCCTCTGACAAGCACAAAACACAAAACACAAAATTTTCTTCTCAAAGTTTTGCAAAGTGAACTCTGAGATGCAGAATCACTTGAAAACACTGGCCACATTTGCCAAGTTTAAAGAAAACCTGAGCTGAAAAACTGCTGTGGAGAAATTAAGGAAACCAAACAAAACCTAACCAACCCCGTATCCATCAGACAGGAATCAATGAATCTGCAACAACAAGGCAATTCTCCAAAGGAAATCGTCCTCTCCCTCATGTGAGGAGGAGCAGTTCTGCTCCAGAGGACACTTTTTAAAGTGATTCCCAATATGCTGAAACATCCTTTTCTCCTTATCCTCACCCAGAACAGCCCCTACCTTTTTGCCTTCTCGAAGACGTTTTTTTCCCTGTGTGAAAAGTTCTGTTAGAGGCAATGTTCTGCTGAATGTGCAGGTGCTGAGAACAGATATTGTTTAAAAACTGGAAATAACTCTGTGTGAACGCTCAGCCTTTGAACTTTAACGTTTTCAGTACAGGCTTTCCCTTCCTCACTGTTTGGGCTGCATATCAGTGCCTTTGTGTTTAAAGGATTTCACTGCTACCTCCCCTTGCTGAGCAAGTTTCCTGTGTCACTGGTTTCCACTGGGCAGCTCTCTTGTGCTCATGGTACTCAGCCAGTGCCCATTTCCTTTAAATCCTACTAACCAAACTGTCTTTTGTGCCACAGCAGCCCTTTCCCAATGGGTTTAGGTTTGCATTAGCTTTTTGAACATGGATTTGTACATACATGTTTGACTCCTCTTCCAAGACTAGAACTGCCAAACTCATACCAAGAGAAATGTCTCATTAAAATCCATCTCTGCTCACTTTCTCCAGCAAAAGGAACCAGCAGTGCACATAAGTCTGGAGAAGAATTTAAACGCCACTCAAGCTCCAGGGTAAGGTAACAATTTCTAATTCTCACACTGATTTTTTGGGCAGCACTCTGGCAACACTTCATTTTCCCACCTAATAATTCAAAATGTCTGAGTATTTTTTCTTGCTTTTCCCTAGCCTACAGTTCAAGCCAGGAATGCTGTATCCTAAAAAAAAAAGGGTGATGCTAGGATACATTACTGTGCTGCCACAGCAGCTTACCAAGAACATGCACCTGTACCTGCCTGTGCACAGAAATAACCACCCTCACACAGGCCCTGGGAATTCTTAACACATGGATAAAGCTGGGAATGAAAAGAAAAGCTGAGAAAGAAAGAACAAGAACAAAATATCCATTTTACCAAGGAATATGATCTTCCTTTTTTTTTGTTTTCAGAAAAAGAAAAGTTCTGTGCCCTGCAGCAACCCCAAGTTCTCTGGTAAATTTGTGTCTCTGGACAGAATTTGGAACAACAAGGCCACGTTTAACAAAATCAGAGCCATTAAAATTGGCAGAACAGCTGGAAAATCAAGCTTTTCAAAGAACACATGTGGCTCACTGGACAAAAACAGCTACCACAGAGAGCTAAAATAGTGGAGAAAAGAAAGAATACCTGCAGTTAAAGAAGCTTCCTTAGTCCTGGGCTCAGCACTAGAGCCAAAGGCAAACACAGGGTGGAAGGCTGCTCTCCAGCCTGTGTGAGCTGCTGGGCGGGACCTGCTGAAACAGGGATTCAGATGGAAATCCAAGCTATGGCTTCGAAGAGTGCCTGGAAATATTAACGTTTGCTTTTTCAAGTTCTGACTCTTAAATAAATAGCCAGAAGTAAAAGAAAGTTTGTGTACATTTTGGAATGTTTTGCAAAGAGCTCCAAAGATGAAAACAAGCATCCTGTCATCCGACCCTTGCAGAGCATCAAGTAGAAGGGTTGAATGTTCTCAGAACAGAAGTAAATGCAGTGCTTTCAGCCAAAGTAAAAACAAAATCTATTCATTATATATAATTTTTTAGCCAACTTTCCATGGAGGAAGGTTTTTGTCATTCATTTGCATTCAGTTAACTTGGGGTTTTTAAAAAATTTACAAATGCAAATACAGAAGGAAAAATGAATTTCCAGTAGGAGAGAGGTCCTGCAGGATGCCACTGTAACCAAATTCTGAATTCTGTGTTTTCTAAAGAACAGCTCTGGCTTTCTCAGAATCACAGATTATCACAGAATCCCAGGATGGTTTGGGGGGGGAGAGACATTAAGCCCCATCCAGTGCCACCCCTGCCATGGGCAGGGACCTTCCACTATCCCAGGCTGCTCCAAGCCCTGTCCAGCCTGATTGTGGACTCTTCCAGGGATCCAGGGGCAGCCACAGTGGCATTCCTAAAAAAAGTGTCTCGGTTATTTAGCTCTGCAGCCTGCCCTTGTGAAACTCATGATGCCCTTCTGGCTGTAGAGAAAAACATGCACCCAGTCTGGGGGCGACTGTAAAAAACGCTCCCTCCCGCCACTGCTTCAGCAGAGTCTTTATCTCAGTCTTGGAAATCCTCTTACAAGGCCATTGTCTGGGTTCAATCCTTTCACTCTTCCTTACCGGGGCTATTTTTGCATTTCTGTATAGGTTCTCTAATCTAATCTGTATAGTTTGAGCTGAAGTTTCATCTCATTGCTTCTCCAGGAGTGTTCTGGTTGTGCTGAACAGATGAATGATAGCCACAGATAGCTACTTACCCAGACTATGTCAGCAAACCTCTGACTGCAAATGCAAAGCACTGCAGGCAAATTTGGATTGGATTAAGGACAAGCAGACATAATTTTCATACAGTTATGCGTTATTTTATGGCTACTCATTATCTGGACTTATTTCTGCTTAATGCCTATGGAGAATGAGATCACAAAGCCAGTCCTCTTGTAGACAAACCTCCTGTGCTCAAGAACAAACAGAAATTTAATAAGGGGGGTTTGTCTTTTTTTAAAAGGATGACTGCAATGTGTATTGTAAGCATATATAGCACAGCCAATGTGATATCTGGAGAAAAAACAAAAGGGTTTGCCTCCACTTCCAGCAAATAAGAACAATTCTGTCTCTGTTTTCTGCACAGAACAAAAGGAAAGAGAGAAAGTGGTCAGCATTTTCTGGGCTGTTAGTTCCACACTGGCATACTGTCCAGTCCTCAGACCATGGAATTATTTACACTTTAAACATTTAATGGCTTCAGCTTCTTCTGAAGGAAGATTTTCTGTAAGATTAAATTGCCACTAAAAAAATTTTTAAAGACAGACCACTACCACCTTCCCAATAAAACAAGTACTGTCCTCATATCCAAAGTGAGATTACACTGAATAATATATGATATATATGATATATGATATATGATATATAATATATGGAAGGTTGTCTGCTCTTAAACTTCCAGTTTACCACCTTTTAACTCCTTTTAAGTTCTTTTCATCTACTCCCATGTTATTCTTACTGTAAGTAAGACTGAATTTCATTCAAGAAAGAAATACTCCTTTGCACCCTCAACTCAACAAGTTAGCAGAGCTTCCAAAGGACCCATAAGTACAGACAACCTTCCTTTATATATTAAATATCCAGTGTAGTCTAGCTTTGGGTACAAGAGCAGTACTTGTGTTATTGGGGAGGTGGTGGTGGTGGTGGTCTGTCTTAAAAATCCCAGGTGCACATGTACCTGTAAGCTTTCACATCCTGCCAGCTCTGGGCATTTCTCACTTTTGTTTCACTTCAGGACTTTCTGTTGGGAAATGTTGGGAGAGAGAAGAAAAGAAATTGTGAGAAACACCCCCAGCCTGGTTGTGCAGAGACAGAGCAGAGAGGGTGGCCAGAAGGCTTGGAAGAGTGGGTGTGAACTTGGCTTTACTACCTGGTGCATTCTGAGCTCCAGAGACAGGCTGAGCTGAACCAGCACAGCCAGGAGAACTCCAGCCAGGAGAGAAGGACTGAAATGAGTGAAGGAGGATCCACAGTCCCTGCAGACAATTGGATTGTCTAACACCAAGGAAATGACTTGGAGGAGAAAAAGGGGGAGTTGGGTACCTTGTGTGTTATGAACTCCCATAGAATTACAGAACCATGGAATACCCTGAGCTGGAAAGGACCCACAGGGATCACTGATCCAACTCCTGGCCCTGCCTAGACCCCCCAACAATCCTACCCTGTGCATCCCTGGAATGCTGTCCAAAGGCTCCTGGAGCTCTGGCAGCCTTGGGGCCATGCCCATTCCCTGGGGAGCCTGGGCAGTGCCCAGCACCCTCTGGAGGAAGAACCTTTCCCTGATCTCCAGCCTGACCCTGCCCTGGCACAGCTCCAGCCCTTCCCTCAGGTCCTAGAGATCTTCACTCCTTCCCAGTTTGAAATGTAACCCATTCTACATTGGGTATATGTACAAACATGTAGAGGAGGAACACTGGCAAAAAAAATTGCATGTAATAGACACAGATATTTATAAAATGGACCAAAAGTATTTGGATCTCCTGCACCCTATTAGTTTCTCCTCTCATCCCCTTCTTCTCCTCTGTCAAGCTTAATTATTCTCAAATATCTACAGCAGACTCAGAGGTTTTCCTGTTTAATCTGTGAGTCTTCCAGCACAGAGGTTTTGCTTTCCACTATTTTTGATCTTCCTACCATAATTTGGGCTATGGGAAGAAAGAAATAAAACTGAAACTGAGCCAGAGGTTCTCATCATGAGGGACCACTCAGGTCAGTCCACTCAATAGCACTGTCAGGTGTTCCTTCACCACCAGAACAACAATTAAATAACAAAATCAAGTAAGGACAGCATTTGAGGGATAACCTGGAAAGAACATCCAGAGAACAAGTTTAGCGTATTATTTTGTGGAAATACATCCCATAATACTGCAAACTGCCCCATTCTCCTGCATTAACACTTCACTGTTATTGTTCTTGTGTATTTTGCTGATGCTGGGCTTTAATTTTCAGGTGTGACGAGCATCTACCACACAAACATAATCCAAGAGCTTCTCTGGACACTCAGCCAATCTGATCACCAGAACATACATAGATCTATTAATATTTCATCCTGACATGTATTTTTAATCAAAAGATCTTAAAGTCCAGTTAAATCTCCAGTTTATGTATTCCAGTCCTTAGATGTTTCATTAAAAATTTATAGGATACAGACCTTACACACAAATGTCAAGATTGTAATGATTTACTTGGATTTCTAGGATGATGAGGACACACTAAAATAAGCTCTATATCTTAAAACTCAGTACCAAAGCATCATTCACCATTTTAGGACAGCTACAAATGTAAAAGTTTCCATAAACAGAAGACACAGTAACATTTTAATAGTTTGTAATTTCATTGTAATTTCAATTACACCATTGCAGTGTTCGATGTAGATTCAAATCCAGACTGGAAAAAAGAAGAAAACTGGAAAAGAAAGCAAAACATTAAGGATCTCTGTGACATCCAGATATTTTCGAGCACCAGTTCCCAGGGTGTCCCAGACAGAGGCCTGGATTTGAGACCAACAGTGAAAACACACTTAACTCTTCCTAATATATCTGTCTTATTCTCCTGTTGATTCAGAGTAAGTATTTGATAATTCATAACTCCAGCCTCTGGCACAATTACATCAAACCAAATTAAAGGCAATTCCTATGACTGCTGTATTTATTTTAATGTGAAAAAAAGAAGGTAAAAAAGGGCTACTCTGTGTAGAGACAAATCAATTTAAATTCAAAGAGGGAAGGAGGAAAGGATTCCACAGTGAAAAACTAAGTGCTGATGACAGGATGATTTATGGAAATTAAGAGAGATTATTGGTTTGATGTTTTTTTATTTTTTAGTTAGGGTTTTTTTTCACTCTTTCAGTGATATCCAAACTGACTGTCTCCTGGTGCAACTTGAGACCATTGAGACTATTGGAGAGTGCACTGTAAGTCATAATTTTTACTTCCCAGCCATGTATCACTCGCTGTAGTGGAAGAATTAAGTCTTTTGGAGTAAAACCTCCAAAGTATGAACTCTAGCAAGTTGTATTTCTTGGGGCTGATCAGAGCAGCTGTGCAGCAGCCCCACAGACAGTGATCAAGCCAACCCCAAGCCCAGAATAATCAATTCCAAACTGAAGTGATTCGTCAAAGCTGGTAGCAAGGTAGGAACAGGCACTGGTGGGCTGGACCACAACAGAGACACGGAGCTGCTCCAGGGCTGGAGCCAGGCTGGGAGAGCTGGAGGTGCTCACCTGGAGAAGAAAAGGCTCCAGGGAGAGCTCAGAGCCCCTTGCAGGGCCTAAAGGGGCTCCAGGAGAGCTGCAGAGGGACTGGGGACAAGGGATGGAGGGACAGGACACAGGGAATGGCTTCCACTGCCAGAGGGCAGGGATGGATGGGATATTGGGAAGGAATTGTTCCCTGGGAAGGTGAGGAGGCCCTGGAATGGAATTCCCAGAGAAGCTGTGGCTGCCCCTGGATTCCTGGAAGTGTTCAAGGCCAGGCTGGATGGGGCTTGGAGCAGCTTGGGATAGTGGAAGGTGTCCCTGCTGTGCTTCCTCTCTCCTTTCTGGGTGCACTGTGTTGGGAAGAACCAGTGTTATTACATAGCATGGTAGTACTGAGGGAAAAAAGCAAATGGTTGTTGTTATTATAAAAAAATATAATTTTTCCCATCAGTAATATTTTCTTCTGGGCTGGATGCTCCCTGTAATCCTGAATCTTCACAGAACATTGTCTTTAAAACAATAGATTAAGTTAATAACCCCTTTAAAGTACATAAAAGGTACATTTGTATGCCACATGAAAGACAAATATTTGAGTTTCTGCTCTAACTCCTTCAGTATTTCCAATCCCAGGGATGTGCTAAGTGTGCCAGGGGCTATTTCTCTTATACTTTGATTCCTCATTCCTAGAAACTCTTTCGAAGGTTGGGGTTTTTTTTTAATTATTTTTTTCTGTAAAGAAACCATTATTTGAAAATCTGATTAACATTGACTAAGGTTTCTAATAGTACAAACTTCTCTCTTTAGCCTCTAATGACACCTCTCTATTCCAGTTTCCTTGTATTCCAAGAGTTAGTTAACCTTTTTCTATCAATTTTTTCTCTTTCTTTTTGAGGTTGGCCCATGTTTTGTCTGTTGAGGACACAGCATGACCCAAACCTCATCTACCTTTTCCAGCTACAATGCATCATTTAGTCTAATAAAAGACACTTGGTATATCTTCTGTGAATCTCATCTCTTCCAAGCCTCGGGACAAATGCAGTTCCAAGCTCACTTGCAGGAGTTCCTGGCTGCAGCATCCTTCTCTTCCAGTACCAGATGGAATCACTTTATTCAGTCTCTCTTGAGGTTTGCTGGTTGAAAAGCCCACAAAGTTCATTAGCAAATGATCATATTTAGTGCCCATGTACTAAATGTATTTTCTACATTTATCTGGCTTGCTGAGCCATGCCTCAAATTTCAGGAAATATATACGACATATTTAAGAGCAACCACAGCAAATGTTCAGATGTATGTGACTTATAATTACAAGATTTGATGCACCTTTTATACACCCTTGCTGAACACAGGTGTTTTTCTAAGGCTGTTTGGCAAAATCCAGAAAGTGTGAAGTGAGGTTTGCTCCATGCAGGAACTGGGAAGAAACTTCTGTCTCAAAGATTAGTGTCTTATTTTCACACAGAATTTCTTTTTGCTGAATATGTGGTGCAGTCACTGCTTTTTAGGCAAAAATCTGTGATTAAAATATCTAAATCCAGTCCTGCTAAAAATGAGTGACTGGCAAATATGGTGAGCAAAGGTGTTATTTCAAAGATAGGAGTGGACTTTCTGAGATCATACCAAGCCTTCTGGCTCAAATGCAAACTGGAGAGGTGTCACTCCTCTGGAGTCCAGCTCAGGTTGTGTCCAGGCTCTCCAAATCTTATAGGGACATTTTTCTTACACGTGTCAGGGTGTGGGGCACAGCTGTGCACAGAGGAAATGCTCAGCTGTCTGCCCTCCTTCCGGGAGAGGAACTCCATCCAACTCAGGAATTCGGAATCACCTTTCTCACTCCCTGGGAGCATTTCAGGATCAAGGGGGATTTACCCATCTGCTGATACCTCCTTGTGTCCTTCAGGGGCATCAAAGGCCATGTCCAGCCTCTGCCCTGCCAGGGACTGACACGGGGGACAGATGCCCATACTGACCTCTCAGAGAGGCACCAGATCAGTGGCACAATCCCACACTCACTGCAGGTTGATCCCTCTGGAGATGTTTTAGTCTTGCCAACAGTTTTCTGCTGTTGCTTGGGGAGTCCCTTCCTGTTCACAGCCTCTTCATTCTGTAACACTGAGCACAGCCTTACACAGCACCAAATGCATCAAAACAGGTACTGAAGTACAGCACTATCAAAAAGGTCCTTGCAATATATTAAACATGGTTTTACAATACATTTGTGATTAAACTGGCACTTAAACACAAGGAGAAAAAGCAACAAAAAGACTCTCACAGCTGGGCATCCTTTCATGAAATTCTGAAGATAAGAAAATACTAAAAAAATTTTCTGTCTAGAGGCAGAAGGTAAACAAAAGGTGTTACAGTCTGAAAATGAAGCCAAAGCACTTCAGCAGTGAGCAATAAATAAGTAAAAAAGAAAGGAGGAAAAAAAAAAAAAAAAGAACAAAACAGCTCCCAAAAAGATATTTAACATAAAAGAGCTGGATTAGCAGGATCTTCCAAACATATGAGAAGGGGTAGGAAAGGGATCAGATGTTGTTAGCATCCTAGCATGTATTTTATGAGCTAGAACATTCTGTGTAATGTTCTGCAAAGAATACCTGTAATCTACATCCCTTTCCCCCCAATAAATTGTTATTTAAGGTTCCCTTCTCTTGCAGTACATGACATGGGTGTGAGACATGTGAACACAAATGCAGTCAAAGATGCTTTTAGTGCACTTCACAGCAGCTCAGGCTGTAATGGAAAGCCTGAGGGTTATGCATCTAATTTTTAGCTGAAAGGGTTATGCATCTAATTTTTAGCTGAACTGGATACATGATTGCCTCCTTGAGTGGCAATCACAAATTATTATCAAAGGGCAACACAAATGGCATTCAGATTTCAGTGCCTGTGCTCATTATGACCTTTAGAGCACTTACGGCTTATTGTGAGTTTTGCTGATTGCTGCTTATCCACAGATGACAAATATTGCAGAGCACCTCAGACAACCAGAGCCATTTTCTCCGGCTCTGTATCCCAGTTGGCTCCTTCTTCTGTGGGTAATTTGGCTGTGCTGAGCAGCCCTACAGGGAAGAGGCAAGAGGGACCTGGCAGCCAGCTTGGGTTAGGTGTGACATCACCTGTCCAACCCCACACAGAAGCTGAGGTCAAGTTTCATGAAAGCAGATGCTGAATGAAATGTTGCAGACTTTCTGAGGGACTGAAAGCCAAATGGTCCTATTTTGTCACAACTTGGGTCCAGTCAGCCATTTCAAACCCTCTCACCACAAGAGAAGTACCAAGGACAATTCAGCTGAGATGTATTTCCCTGGAGGAGCAGAAATCAGAGAGGGAAGGGCTGGAGCTGTGGCCTTGGCAGGGGAATTTGGACCAAGGTGAATTTAAGGTCCCTTCCAACCTCAACCATTCTATGATTCCATTTCAGAGTAGCAATTAAATCTTCCAAATATCACCTTTAAAAGGCAGAACTTTGAAGACATTTTCTTCTGGCCAAAACCAAACCTGTTCATATCTTTCCATTTGGAGATTAAGACCATGACTGTACAGGTCAGTGAGTTGGATGTGGGCTGACACTCTTGAAAGCCACAATCAAATCCCTGCCTGCTGATTAAGCATCACTTCAAGGCAAGTCAAACACTGCAAAGGGCATTCACCAATCACAGAAACAACCAGGTGGTGTCCCAGGAATGGATCTGTTCCACAGGACTGGTTTGATTTAAGTCTCAGGCAGTGCTGCTTTGTAAGCAGTGCTCTGTGTGTGCTTGGGAAAGGGTGAGAGCCTTTTGGCTGAGGCAAGGCTCGCTCTGTTAGACACACATTTGGCGGGGCCCTGGAGCTGCTGTGAGTAGGAGGAGTTCCCTGGTGTGCAGCAGTCAGACATCACTTGCACACCCCTCATGGCAGTGTCAGAAGCTAATGCATGTATCATCATGCAGAATTTTTTCTGCAACAGGCAAAATCTCTGTAAAATAGCCATTTCACTTCCCTGAGCCATTAGAAGATTTTCCTAATGGTTTAATCAGTGGAAAGAGTGCTCTGAATTGTGTATTTTTTATATGTGTCCTGCTCACTCTAATTTGGGTTCCCTGCACTGCCCAGGAGAAAATACTTCTCAGGGTTAGCCAGCACCTCTCAGTGATAAAGCTTCTCAGTCAATGAAAATTTCTCTGCTTAATGCTCCAATGCAAACCATCAGGAGCTTTCCAAAGCAGAATAACACACAGTAATGTAGGCATCAAACATGTGAAAGAGAGTAACATTAGATGGGAGTTTAGGGAGAAGTTTGAGGGTGGGGAGGCCCTGGAACAGGGTGACAGAGAAGATGTGGCTGCCCCTGGATCCCTGGAAGTGCCCAAGGCCAGGCTGGACAGGGCTTAGAGCAGCCTGGGATAGTGGAAGGTATCCCTGCCCATGGCAGGGGTGGCACTGGATCATCTGTAAGGCCCCTTCCAACACTAAACATTCTATGATATTATAGCTTTGTCTTTATTCTAAATGTTTCTTCTTTCTTCCTTAGCTATCTATCTTAGCTTACCTTCTTACCTTTCTATTTCATGCGACAGCTGGACTAAAACCAACCTCAAGGACTCATCAATCCACACTTGACTTTAAAAGAGGAGCCTCTGTACACAACTCTCAGACAACTGGAGTTTAGAGAGTTCCAGGGATGTTTTCAAAACATCTAGAGAGGATCTGTTGCAGTACTTCCCTATCCTATATCCATCACTGATCATCCCTGTTTAAGTCACAACCACAAAAACAGAGGAAAACTTGTTCCCTTCTTTCTGCTGTTTTCTGTATCACTTCATTAAGCTCATACTAACAAGAAACCAATGTCCTTTTATCCTGTGACATTTTTAACCCACCAGTGCCAAAGCAGTTTGTAAAGCAGACGCCAGCCCTCACCCACATTTATCAAACATTAAAATGAACCAGGGAGAAGCTGAGGCAGAGCCAGGGCCTTCCCTGCTGTGGCTGTGTTTGAGTGCCCCCCAGGTGTGTACCCCCCATGGCAGCAGTAACCAACACCCACCACCCAGAATCCAAGTTCAGATCATGCACCGAAATGATTTCACTTTCCCAGTAGACTTTTCCCTAGGTTGGTAGCTAATGGGATGCAATAGTGCTGTCCAAGAAAGGCACCCGAGTCAGCTTTGCCTCAAGCACAGTATCCTGGACTGAAGATAAAGCCACCTATAGACTCTGGCAAAGAGTTGAGAGTGTTGAATTTTCTTACAAACATCACAGTCTGCTAAGCTGTGACCCAAAGAAAACTTCAGCAATTAAAGCCACCTTGGCTGGTTTGCACCTTCCTTTCTCTCTTCTGAGATCTCCTTGCATTTGTTTGCTAGAGGAAACACAGTGGTCTGTGTTTTAAGTTCTTCCTGGAGGTACTGGTAGTCACAGAGAAAACCTGATTAAAAACTTCTCCTGCCATGTTGTTCCTCTATCACACGATGCAATGATTTACATTAATAACAGCAGAGTGCAGAGAAGACCTGCTGAGCCTTTAATAAACTTCCTTTTTCCAATCACTTAAAACGTTCTTTAAAGTTGCAACTGAAGTAATACAAAGCCTGCATAACAGTACACTTGACATTTATGAGCTTGGCAATAAATCAGATTTTTGTTTTTACAATGTCTGCTTTTGATTAATTGTAAAAGTTTACTATAAATACTTCCAGACAAACAGTAGAATGGTTAATAAACTGTATTCTGCTTGCTAATACCTTAAGTCATAATGGAGTAAATGCCTTAAACCATATACATTAAATTCAAAGTACTACAAAAAGCCAAATGCTCACAAGTTTCATTACTGTGTTCATTAGAGAATAATTGTGAGGCAGCCTGAATTTCCTCTAGCTTTGGCATCTATTAATGTAGTGCACAATTCAGTACAGGTTTTAAGATAAAAGCTCCAATGTTCAAACTTAAACAGCATGTGTAATGCATCTTAAAACCCTCTATTTTTGATAATAGAACATGATTAAGTTAGAATAGCAAGAGACTGTAATCTAAATTTGAAAGTCTGGGAAGAAAACCTGCACTATTATTATTTTTCAGCATGACACAAGTGATACGCAAGGAATGTAATTATGCCAGAATTCTGCCACAGGAAAGAGCTGGCACTGGGCTCTGTGGAGTGCAATTTTATCCCTCCAGGAAACTATCTCACCTGCTACTCATGGGTCCTTCCCTGGGAGGGTGCAAGAGCTGAAGGGTAATGGAAATATAATGAACAGCTGCAAATTAAATTATGCTGTTGAAATGTGGTATTATTTGGCGTAAATGATTTTGTTGCAATTAAGAAAACAGCTCCACAGCCCACAGCAGGTGGTCGGTGGTGTAGCAGCTCCAGGTAAGATGGCCTGCTGGCAGGAAAGGCAGCAAGAGGGAAGATTCTGCATGCAGAAGCAGGTTTGCTCTTCAGCACAGTAAACATAAAGCTGCATTATTAAAGGAGTAACTGATATTGCAGACAATCAAAGTAGCCACTGTATAAACACTCCTGAAGTGTTTGTCTGGCTGAGTGCAGAGGCCACATCCAGACCTGTGTAGTGTTCAAACCTCATTAGCACCTCACCAAAGAGGTGGGAAATGATGGATGTGCCAGGCTTTGTTTTCTGCTCAAGAGTTCACTGTTCTCCTAATTACTGCGTGCAACTAAAATCAGCATTTTTAGAAGCTTGTTTTGCTTGCAGTTCTGCCACTTGCAGACAGTCCTGCCACGCTCAGCAGCTGAAATAAATCAGATTTTATAATAGTTTGGAGAAGAGCATTCGAAAATCATGCTCTCAACACTTCCCACTCTCTGGTGGTTTTTGGGTTGCCCTGTAACTGGTTTTTACCCCAGGAAAACATTGTTTCCACTGATATGTCTTTGCCCTAATTGCTTGTGAATTTGTTACATTTGAAAAGCAACCACCATGCTCTATATGAAACAGACAAAGTACTGAACAAGAGAAAAATCAGGTGATTGCTCACTGCAGTTGAGTATAAAATAAATAAAGAGGGCATCTTCTGAAAGTTCTCTTGGTCTACTCCATCTATGCATGAACACACAGTGCTGATGCTTGTCACAGCTCTTTAAGATGTGACTGAAATTTCCATATAAACCAGGAAATCAATTTCTTCAAAACTCCATTAAGCCAAGGCCAGGTTGAAGCTACCTGGGATAGTGGAAGGTGTCCCTGCCCAAAGCAGGGGGATTGGAACAAGATGAGCTTAAGGTCCCTTTCCACCCAAAACACTCTGGGATTCAGTGTTTCTATGGAACATGTGCTCTGTTCCCTCATCCCAAGGGCAGTGCAGACACATTAACAGCACAGCAAAAGGCAGCATAGAAGAGTCATGGAGAGCAAACCCTTCAAGTGACATAAAAATCTACACAGTCATAGGGGACAACTTGTTTGTATCCACCAAAAGCAATGCAACAGCTAAGGAAGAACACATTTGTCAATGGAGTCCGTTCAGTGCAAATTCACCAGGAACAGGAAAAAAATATTTTTAACATTCATATAAGTGGACTCAAAGCCTTTATGGTGACTCAAGACAAACCTGAACACATACCCAAGCCTTGAGAGGTTTTTTGTGCTCTGTTTCCCAGCTGGCCAGCAGTGGTGACCCCAGGGCTCAGTCCCAGGCCACTCCTGTTCAACAAAAGGAAATGGCCTCAATCCGTGCCAGGGGAGGTTGAGGTTGGATATCAGGATGAATTTCTTCTTGGAAAGGGTTGTAAGTCATTGTCACAGGCTGCCCAAGGCAGTGGTGGTGTCACCATCTCTTGAAGTGTCCAAAAAACTTGTGGATGTGGCACCTAGGGACATGGGTTAGTGGTGAACAGGGTGATGGTGCTGTTTGGACTTTATGATCTTGGAGATCTTTTACAGCTTTAATGACTCTGCAATTCCACGTTTCACAAGCTCTCTTTGCATTAGTCTAATAATTCACTCCCTTTTCAGAGCAGAAGCCAGCAGCCCCCAGGCAGATGTTTTCCCAGATCCGTGCATCAGAGATTTTCCCAGTATCCCTCTGCAGACCCTACAATCAGCTGCCATTTGAGACAGGTCAGGGGAGCTCTGGCCTTGTCCAGGTTGCAGCTCCTTTGTCTTGGAAAGAACCCATTTGAGAGCAATAATGTAAACACCTGATAAATATCAGGGATTCACATCAGCTGAAGTTCTGAGGACAGAGTGCATTATGTTTGTTGCTCAAAACCAAGGCAGTGCAGCTCCTCTCTGTCCTTGAAGAATGTCTGTAAACTGAGTATTTTAGAACTAAACCAGCAACTGAGATCTTGCTGCTGTTCTAACCCACTGCCTACCACTAGATACCACCTGCACATTTAGAAAACATCCAATAAAAACAAGACTGCCTAAGAGAACAAGAAACTAGAAGAGAAGTTAAAGCAGCCAGAGGCTGGATCTTAATTAGAAAAACTCCTTAGAAAAAGCCAGACAAGTTATCAAATGAAATAACAGAATTACGAGACAGTTGCAAGGTTCACACGCCATGGATTTCCAAGTCTTAGGTTAAATCACAGAATCCCAGAATCACTGAGGCTGGAAAATCCCTCCAGGATCACAAAGTCCAAGCTGTGCCCGATGCCCACCTTGTCCCCAGCCCAGAGCACTGAGTGCCACGTCCAGCCCTTCCTTGGACACCTCCAGGGATGGGGACTCCAAACCTCCCTGGGCAGCCCCTGCCAAGGCCTGAGCACCCTTTCCATGGAGAAATCCCTCCTGCTGTCCAACCTGAGCCTCCCCTGGCACAGCTTGAGGCCGTTTGCCCTTGTCCTGTCCCTGTTCCCTGGCAGCAGAGCCCGACCCCCCCTGGCTGTCCCCTCCTGTCAGGGAGTTGTGCAGAGCCAGAAGGCTCCCCCTGAGCCTCCTTTTCTCCAGGCTGAGCCCCTTTCCCAGCTCCCTCAGCCACTCCTGGGGCTCCAGCCCCTTCCCAGCTCCGTTCCCTTCCCTGGACAACAAACATATTTTTCTCTATCAAATGTTGGTGTGCTGAATCTGACTCTCATTCCTCCTGCTGTCTTGGTCCTGCTGCTTCTCAAACTCTGTCTTTGAAACTCTCAAGAGCAAGGCTGCAGTAATTTTCTCTAAACCTCTTCACAATCTTGCACCATGATGGGGTTTGGAGACACTATGCATCAGAAATGCAGCTACAGACCCCAGAGGGCAGGAAGCAGAAACTTCTCTAAGAAAAGCTTGTGACTGTGGGAACATAAATCTGGCCAAAATAAAAAATGCCATCTTAGCCCTGCCAGCTTCGGATGAGAGTGTGAAAGGTGCCTGTCAAGGACCCAGGCATATTTTGGTTTGTTATAGATGAGTAATGTGATAGTTGGCCCTTACAGTTAGGGGGTGAATATTATGTATATGTTAAGAGAGGTTTTGTGAATGATAATTATATCTCCCCTCACCCACAAATTGTTATTACCGGATGCTCTCAGTACAGGGACATTTGAGAGGGCCAGCTTGTTACTTTGGCAACTCCAGACCTCCAATCAAGATGTAAGAAAGTGATCTCCACCACTGAACAGCGAAAGAAGAGTCCAGTGACAAGACCTGGGGAGGGGCTGAAGATATAAAAGGCAGAACATCCATTTTGTACCCGAGCATGTGGCTTGCACGGAGGCTGGCACGGAGGCTCCCAGCGCTGAACTTTTCCCTTATTTAGTCCTTTGTTGTAATAAAACTTTAAAATTTTAAAAGTGAGCATCGTTTCTCGCGGGCTTCAGCCTGTCTCCTGGGGAGCCTCCTTTTTTAAATGCTATGCCTTGGCTTTCCATGTCAGACAAACAAAGCCTCCAGTGCTCCTTCTTTACAACTCACTCCCGATTTCAGCACCAAAGGCCACTCTGCTACTCTTCTTACAAGAGCACCAACCCCTGGGAGAACAGCTGAAATTTGTAGTGGCTTTTGAAAGAGGCAGGAGCTCTGCACCTGGAGACACAGGCTCACAGGAGGGTTGAAGCTGGGAGGGACCTGGGGAGGACCCAGTCCAAGCTCCTGCTTGAGGCAAGGCCACCTCCGAGGCAAGACGAGGCTGCTCAGGGCTTTATCCACTCAGCTCCTGAGAACCTTCAAGGATGCAAAACCCCTCCAGCCCTCCAGTTTGTTGTCATTTGCAACATTCACTTCCTTGCCTCCCCCAGGTCACTGACCCAAACTTCACTCAGGGTGAATCACAGCACAGCCCTCCCCCAGCACTCTGCCTTTCACTGGCACCCATTAACGAGTTTAGAACGGGAGAGAAAGGCCGGAGGAGCCACAAGTCCTGGCAGCAAAATTCACTGTCAGTGCCCCAGCACTGTGGCTCTGACACATCAAGCCAGCTCACCTACAGCGTTTCTGCTTCCAGATCCAATCAAGCCCTACCCACCCCGGCCAGTGCTAGCACAAATCTGTAATAATGAGCTGTCAAGTCCTTCACTGCTCCTCCACAGGAGGACCACAATCCTATTCACCTACAGCAGCTCATGACAGATCATGCCTAACCCTTTATTTCCTTCAGTAAAAAGGGACTAATCTTTCCAAGTGAATGAAAAGGCAGCATGTGTACATTATATATGTACATAGATATTGGTTCTATATGCAGGTTTCTTTAAAGCACATAATTATTTCTTCTTCTCTGCAATACAGATTGATGTAACAGTTCAGTAACAAGACTCCCATCAATACATCTAGAGAGAATTAAAATAAACGAGTTCTGTGCTCACTAATATGTCCATATTCCCCCCGGGTGGACTCAGACATTTACCCACATCAGGGCTGGCCTTCCCTGCCCTGGGATAAAACTAACCTTACAAAAGGAGGATTATTCCTGGCTCTCCCCAGGACCTGGGTCTGGTTCCTTGGTTCTCTACAAATTCTCTTTTCCAGAGTGGCTCCAGGAACAGGAGCACCCAACCAGCAAAGCTTTGCCCATTGTCACTGGTGCCTGTGGGAACTGAAACACACGTGGGATCATGGCTTATTTTATGACAACACCATGGAGAAATTTTCCAACAGAAAACAAACAGCAACTTTGCATAAGCAGCAATAATTGCCTTTAATAATGATGATGCAAGTATTTCATTTATTCAGTTGAATTTCAACTCCATAACAAGTTTCAGGCAATAACACCAAAATACACATAAAAAGAAATAAATTACTATGACTGGACCCTGGAAGAGAAAGCAGTGACTGGCTAAGTCTGTGTATCCTCACACAGCCTCTGTAACTGCTGGCTGAGTAAGCAGCACAAGGAATTCCACTTTCCTCATGGAGTCAGAACCCTGCTGAGTGTGGAAATTAGGATATGGAGGAAAGGGGGAGACAAATTTTGCTGCATTTTAAAACCACCTGTTCCAGACACGGAGAAACAAAGAGCCTGGATGTAGGAGAAAAGCTTCATTAATGATGGAGTTTTAAGGGCTTCCGTCACGTCATCAGGGCATCACTGAAAAATTAGGTATTTCTCAGCTCTGATTTACCTTCCTCTAATTGTTTTACTCTGTCTTTTCACTGATTTATGTTCCTCAAAAGATGAATCAGGAGACTGCACAGCACAGGAGACAACCAGCCTAGTACCCATGCATATATTACAGAAATTCTCTTGTACTGGTGCCATCAGCCACTGACGATGAATCCAGGGAGGATCTCACGGATTCCCGGAGTGGTTGAGTCTCAGCACTTTCTGCTCGTTGTTTCTACTGCCAAACTGCAGGACTGAGGGACCTCTGTGCTTCCTGGGGATAGAGGACTCTTCACGGAATGCTGCAGATCCAGTGGTCTGACCTGTCCAGCTCCCTTAGTCCTGCATCATGACCCCTTCCAGACCAGCAAGTCACCCCCAGCAACTCCAAAAATCACCTAGATTTTTGGGGTTTGCTCTTTGTGGGTCTACAGAGCAGAGTCATGTTACATGCTCAGAGAAGGGTTTCCAGAGAGAATTGTCTGTAAATCCTGCATATTTTGGGTGCTTTTGTTAAAGTAACATCAAACTCTTCATTCTGCTCTCTGTGACACATTCATCATATTTCTAATCTCACAGATGTGACAGTCACCTTTCCAGGAAGTCAGGATGGCACTAGAGGAACGCCTCAAACAGGATTGCTTTCTAGAGACTTCTCAGGCTTTTACGTGGTAATTTGTCAACATTCATGTCACCCTTCAGTGCCACCCGAGGCAGCAGGGGTCTGTGGTTACACCTTGACAAGCGTTGGTACAGTGAGGCCCCTGTGATACCCCTGAATTCACCAGCAAAGGGCAGTGGTATTGAAGGGGCAAAAAATGCACCTTTCTTGAATAAGCTGGTGCCTCTCACCCAACCACTCTGCTTCTGTTTCCTCAGGTTTGTCATTCCTGATGCTTATCCAGCTCCAGACTCCACGTTTCATGACGATTATGATTCCCAAAGCAAGAGAACAAGCAAACACCCTCCTTCCCTTCACTGTAAGCAAATTGACTTTTTCTGCTGCCTTTGCATCTGCTTCGCAGAGAGCCACATTCCACAGAGCAGCTTGCTGGATAGAGAGCTGGCTTGCTCCCAAAAGCACTGTCACATCCCAACTTCTTTTCCCCTGAAAGTGTTATTTATTAAGAAAGCTCACACTTGAGGATGTAGAAGCATTTTTACAGTGCTGCTTTCTCAAGCTCCAGCAAATCCGTCCGTCCAAGCTTCCAGAAATGTTTGCAACTCTCCATCTGCTGCAGCTTCTGCTGGCGTCACCAGACCCTGACAGCCAGGAGTTGCCAAGTGCTGTGACTTGCTATTTTTTGTTTTTGTAGAAAACAAACCATGAGAACGTTTTTTAAAATGATGTCACAACATTTTTAAAAAATTTGCTCACAGAGAGGCCTTTTCCATTTCTTTCACATAAATATCTTGCTGCTTACAGAAAATGACAAAGAGAATAAATCTTATGCATTTGATAGCTGCTCAAAGCACTGGGGTACATTGCCTTAGGTAGTGCAGAACTGTTAGTTCTGACAGCGCTCACCTGAGTCAGCTGTAACTCCTTCCACGCCCACCTGCACAGCCTGTGGGGACGGGGTGTGGACCTGCCACTGCTCTGTCCTTGAGGCAGAGCCACCCAGGACTGCTGGAACACCCAGCTCATGGGCAGGCAGTGTTAGGGCTGAGAGGCCAAGCCCTCAGGATCAGTGTAAACCAAATCTGCTTGAAAGGTGAAATTCATTCCCTCCCCTGCTCCCCTTGGGGCTGGCTCTGTAGCCTGTGCTGATGTTCCTGTCTGTGTGAAGTCCTTTGCTCAGCACAGGCAAGGGCAGCTGGGGCGCTGGGATTCCCCTGAACAGGCAGTCCCCAAAGCCTGGCCTAGTGGCACCGCAGCCCAGCCTCTGATCCTGCTCAGCCCATGCTCCTTGTGACTGTGTCTTCCCTCATTACCTCATTTTTATCCCCTCATTCCTATTTACTGTTTCTTCCCTCTCCTCAGTTACTAACCTTTTCCCTTCACTCTACCCTCACCAGAGTTCACACCAATAAAAAGCATTTCCCTTCGTGAGGAGGGAAACCTTTCTGCAGCAACTGTGTACTGGGTAAAATACACCACCATTTGCCTCTTTCTGTAGAACCTAAATGCCCTAAAGAAGTTCCCTTTTTTTGACTCCCCGTGGCTTAGCTCAGATCCTGCTCTTTGCTGTACATGAAGTCACAGAAATGACTGCAGCTGCATCATTTCAGAACATAATTATATAATTATGTACCCATTAAAAGAATATAACCCACCCTTAACCACCTACATGAGAAAAACTATATGAAATAAACTCTGAATGTGGTAAAAAGTGAAAGTATTTTCAGCTATTCCATGTGCTAAAATAAAGTTAAACTGGTGTTTTAAAGAAACGTGCTTTATTCTAACCAGCAAGATTGTTTTCAGTGAAGACAAAACATGGAGCAATCTGAAGAGCAACTCAAATTGAAGTCAGATAGATGAGCTGTCACACATTGGAGATGCACACACACGGCTTTCTCTCATATGATGTCAATCATACTTTTCCTCTGATGGATTAAAAAAACAGTCACCATGTTGGAAAAGTGAGAAGAGGTTTTCCTGGTATCCTTATGCAATAGTGAGGTGTTGAAACAGTTTTTAAAAAAGCCTTCTAAGAAGGCTTGGTCCCAGGCTCGTGAGCATTATTGCCCCTGGACTCTGGCTTTGCAGGGAAGACTGAACAGGAGTTGTGTCTTTAGCTGCTTAAAGGCAAATACATCACACAAAGAAGTGACACAAAACAATCTGGGCAATTTAGGTGATACAAAAGCTCTGGCTGTGTGGGATCTGTGGTTTTGTCATGTGCTGTAAAATGTCTCCCTGATAAAAGCCCAGCAAGAACTCAGGTTGTGACACAAAAAACCTGAATGTATTAAACAGTGAGCTGCAGCCTGTTTTCTTAAATAAATAGAGAAGATAAATGTTAATGCATGCATGATTTAAGTGAAGCATCACAAATAAAGAGAACAATTTTTACCTTGACAAAAGGAGGAAGAGAAATACTTTCCCAGACCTTTGAATTCTGCATTACCACAAACATGTTCTGGGTAAGGCAATTTTCCTTCTCTCTCCCACTGAGCCATATTTGTCCCTGTTGCTGCTGTACTGATACCAAGGAAGCATCATCAAGGAAGAATCTAATAACAACCAGTTTGTCATTACACTTCCCTCAGCACTAACTGGAGCATGCTGAGCTGTGAATGAGTGTGGGGAAACACTAAAAGACAGCTATTAGGAAAATGGTAAATATCATTTACCCTTCCCATTCTAGAACTGGCACTTTCTAAATCCAGATTTTATGCTGGCTGGACACCAAGTAACTCAGGTCCTCTCTCAATTATTTACCCTAACACAGACTCATAGAATCATAGAATTGTTTAGGTTGGAAGGGAGTTAAAAGACCATCTGGTTCTAAACCTCAAAGGGATCCAAAGAAGTAAACTTTTAGTTCTGGCTCCTCCAATTTGAATGTAGAAGTCAGTGTCTCAGGTGCCACCTTGAATGTAAAGGGTAGATAAACCTGACAGCTGAAGGCTGTGGTTGGTCTTCAATGTTTAAGTCATGTTAAGGATGAAAAATTATAATTGATTTTTGACACTGTTCAAAATTCGTAACCTCCCCAAGAGAACAAATATTTAATTTCTAAACAATGAAGGATTTAGAAAGTGCCAGGAAAAGAAACTTAAGAGAGAAGCTACCTAATTAGTTCTAATTAAACGTTAATACTAACAAAAGCTAAAAAGAAGAATGAAGGGAAGGCAAAAATGGTTTGGAAATACTGGAATATTACAGCTCTCTCCTTTGTCACTCCTGGTGAAATGAGTACCATCTGTTTAGTCTGATATTTAATGAGCAGGGCAGAGCTGAGGGGAGCCCAGCTCAGGCATTTGCACAACACACTTAATCCTGCTCTCATCCCTGCCTCTGACAGATGAGCCCAGGGACTTGCAAAGGTGGGAATCCACCAGCTCTCGTGGCTGCCTGGCTGCTGGAGGGGGATTGCTGAGCCTTTGCAGAGGGTGCTGCCACAGAAAACAAGCCAAGAGCAAAGCAAATGAGCGAGGACACCAGTCTGAGGAGAGTTATGGGAACTAATGACTGCACTGTAACGTGGGAAAGAAGCAGGACAGTGAACATTAAGGGAGCCAGGAGGGAAATTAAAGCCTTTCCCAGCTAATGTGAGTTATGAGGGGGCTCCTCGTGGCATAACTAGACAATTTATCTTCCTGTAAGGAAATAAAACAAACCTAGGAGAGTAATCCAGCTAATTATGCAATGACTTTATAGACACAGCCTGAACAGAAATTACTTTCTCTATGGGTTGTTTCCTTGGAAATTTTCTGCCTGTTTGCCCATGTAAGAGCATTCCAAATATCTTCCTTTAGACTGCGCCGGGTCAAAGTGAAAGAAAATAATTTGGTATCACCATGATCTCAGTGAAACAAAAAAGGAGATTTCCTACTGTGGTCCCAAAATATCTCATGCCTCCACCATCCCTCAGTTAATGGCTAAGGCTGCAAGGGGCTGCATTAGAGAAACTCTGCTCAGCTGTCGTGGTAATCCACTGCTGTCCAGGGGCCTGAGTTTTATTTCTCTCCAAGTATAACATCTCTGCTCTGTTTTATTATTTGGGTACCAGTCTACCAGACCCTGGACCAACATTTCATTCCAAAGGGTTCACTCAGGGAGGGCTGGAGTGGGTTTGCCACTTTCTTGACACTGGTTTGAGGACTATTTAGCTGAGTGATCTTGGCTGTAATCTGGGTGTTTAATCTGGTAAAAATCTCTGCAGTTAATTGCCAGTCACCAAATTCTGAAACATGAATTTGAGTAGAAATAAAACAACACACCTCACAGGTATAAAACATGGGAGTAGAGCCATGAAAAAGGACACCCCTCACATTGGAAAGGTGGATGGGAGAGAGAAAAAATCCTGCTGGCTTTTTCCTGAGCAAACCCGAGCATGAGAATGGCTGGAGGCTAGCTAGGAGCGGGACTAGCTGGCTGTGTAAGATGCTGTAGCATCTAACAAAATCCCTTTACCTGGTGCTTAAAGCAATAAAAGGCACTTTTTGATCCTTCTAGAAAGTGGATGCAGATGGTTCTGGTGGGGGAGGACTGGTCAGTAGGGTCACACAGGTGTGACTCAGGACACTGTTCAAATCAATGAGCAAGGCACTGCAGGTAAGAAAGGCAGTCCCAGACTTCAAGGGGGAAAAAAGCTGTATTACAGCCTCAGACAGGAGCCTGAGAGGTGAAAATTGTAGGTCATCTTGTGCTACCACTAGTCTGTAGTAAGCACTTTCTCTCCTTCCACTTTTTTATCCTATGAGATGTGACAATGAGTCAGAAATGTCACATAATTACACCTCAAAGAGCCCAGGGTAATTGGCAATCACCAAAAGCTGCCTTTCCTATAATTTGCTAAAAGGAATGAAGCTCCTTGTGTGTTTTGGGGCACCACTAGAGCAGAGATGTCTAATTACCAGCAAGTTCAGCTCAACAGCTGTCAACACATCAGCTCTAATAGCTATTTCATAAGGACAGAGACATAATATGGGCTGAAGGAGCTCTTCTAAACTTGTCCAATTTCACTCTGCCACCTTCCCCAACGTTCCATAAGAGTTACTAAAGAAATTTGTGAAAGACTTATTTCCAGCTGTAGCTTCAGCAGCACTGAACACAGGCTAAATGATGCCCAAGCATTGCTGGTGTCAAGCTGGAAAGGCAGAAGAGCCTCTTGCATGGCTAAATGGTTTTCAATGTGAAATATCTCAGCAAAAAGGTGTAAAGGAAAGGAAGAGAAGAAAAACTGGGATATTATTGTTATCACTGTAGTTCATAGAATCATTGACTCACAGACTGGTTTGGGAAGGAAAGGACATTAAGGATCATCTAATTCCACCCCCTGGCATGGGCAGGGACACCTTCCACTGTCCCAAGTTGCTCCAAACCCCATCCAGTCTGGCCTTGGACACTTCCAGGGATGGGGCAGCCACAATCTCTTCTTAAATTCCTACAAGGAGAAGTAATTCTATTGACCGTAAAGGTTCAGGAGTTTGCTGCTCTGAAGTAGCCCATCACCAACACAGTGAAGACACCGAGGAAAAAGAACAAATGGTATCTTGGTGACACCTGCCCTCTTACAAGCAAAATGGCTTTGGCAAAAAACTGGGTTTTGCACCATTTTCTTTTCTGCCATCCAGCTGTAAAAAAACTGAGGAGGACTATTTCACCAAACTCTGACCTTATGGCAAGAGAGGGACATGCAGCAGCCTGTGAAACCCTACACATTTTCATACTTCTGCTTTAACTCACTGGAGTCATTAATGTTTAAAGAACAGATGAAAGAGCACACAAACCGCTAAATTTCTACACAGAAGCCTACCAGTACCTTTTCTCTAGTGTTTCCCCACTCTGTTGAAGATACAAAGAGTCAGAGGGAAACTGTGTATGCAGAGGAAACTGTTAGATGGCACTTGTGGCAAAAAGGAAGCCTGTGCCTGTGCTGTCCCAGCTCATTGTGGGGTCAAAGTACACCAAGTGGAAAAGCCCAAAGCTTGAGCTGTGGAGCAAAGTGTACACCTCATTATCTTTGTCCTTGTGCCCTGACACACACAAGCTGGGATTTTTTCAGCCACCACAACATTAAAAGCTCAATTAAAGTGGGCACAGGGCTTAGTGACATTCCTTAAGAGGTGAGCAATCACCAGGGTTTTGAGATGCTCTCCCTTTCCTCCGGGCCTGCTCTGAGGAGAAAGGGATCATTAAATGATACTTACACATTTAGAGCTATCAGTGCTGAGTGCTCTGCCACAGGCAGAAGCCCCATCCCAACCTTACTGAGACAGATAAAGATATGTTTCTATTAATCCTCTTTTGTTATAAGATTACTAATTTAGGCAAATAATAACTTTCTAGCACAGAAAATGTCCTTCATTAACATTTATCTGTCTTATTTTCAAGCTAGGGCAGTGCAACCGGGAGAATTCAGAATCACTGCATTTGTGCTGCCTGGTGGTGGTCACTGCACTGAGACAGAAGGTTGCAGCTCCCTCTTTTTCTATGGTTTTTGTTGGTGGTGGTGGTTTTGGGCTTTTACGTTTGTTTCAGTGGATTTCTAGTACAAGTTTATCCTTTTTCTAATAGGGACATAATACAGTATATTTTAAAAGTATCCAGCGGCTACTCATACATTATGGAAAAGCTGGATGTTAAAGATGAAAGGCAATGAGAGTTACACAGAGAAGATGATCTTAATTTCTCATTTCTCTCTTTCTCTCCACTCACTCCCCAACACACACACTCCTCTGCTGGCCACCCTTGTGTTTTCACACAGAGCACTTAAAATAATCTTATTAAAGTTTATGCTTTTTAAATCTGTTTATTACACCACTCCAGCTTTATTTCCTAATCCTCTTTTGTTTTTTTTATTTTTTATTTTTTTTTTTTTTAACTGAGAAAGCTATCTGCTTTTTCCCTGCCAGCTTTTAATGAGTTCTTTAATCCTAAGAGCAGCAACAAGTGCTCCCACTTTCTGCATTCCCCTTCTGAGGAGCCTTCCCAAAGTGCTTCCTCCTAATCTCTCTTTTCAAGTCTTGCTTACAGGATACTAAAAATTTAAGAAGTAGTTAATAGAAGAGACAGTGTTAAAGCCCAGCTTTTGTGCAGCATTCTCAGGCACCAGAGAGGTGTCTCACAGATACTCAAAATTACATCACCCTTGTTGTACTGCCAGTCTAAATGACTGCAGACAGCAGTGAATATTGTTCAAGTCATTTCAGAGACAAACCAAATGATACCAAATGTCACTTCTCTCTTTGCACGATGAGCGTGCCAGGCTTAAAGGAGATGTGACCCTACTGCTCTGGCTTTCCTTCTCAAGTCAATAAATATAACTGTGAGCAAATGGGAGGAGTTTCTTTCTGCAGCAAAGTCTTGCCACACCAATGGCCAAAAATAATCAAGTTATTATTTGGCCTTCTTTTCAATTCCAAAGAGATTAGCAATACAAGAGAGGGAGACACAGCTGTAATTAGTCTGGTCACTCAAAAGGAGAAATGCATGATGATTCCTGCAGATAAAGCAAGGAAAACATTGATTGCATGAGTTACTTTCTTCTGGATCTCAGACTAGGTAAAGTCCATTTTACTACTAAAATCCTGTAGCAGAACAGCTCCATGCTTGTGACTTCACACAGTGAGAGCATTAATAAATGTATGTACTGATTTCTCTGTTTGGTGGACATCAATATATGTGTAAGCCAAAGAGTTACTGAAGCAAACTTTAGGCCGCTGCTTACTGTGAAGGACAATCAATCTTAACATTTACCTTAACACAGTAAACCCACATGGTTTCTAAATTATTAAAACATGCCTGAAGCACTGGAGAGTTCTGCAGCTCCAAATGAGTGATGTCAGTGAACCATCAGGTGCAGCCCAGGTCTGTAACAGTGCCAAGTACACTCAGTGTGCTTACAAACCTGCACCACACCTGACATTTCACTCACTTCTCTTTTACCTGTGCACTTGCTCAGCGAAGCCAAAATTTACAAGGGAGATATTTCAGAATCTGCTTCTCTAGAAGAGACATCTCAACCTCTTCTTTGGGGCTTAGTGTTTGAAACAGATAGACGAGTGCTGCTTTCTGATGCAAATCCAAATTCCTCTGCGTGGAATGTGATTAGCTGGGGCCAGTCTCAGTGGGCAGAAACTCTTCAGCCTGAAATGCTCCAAAGCAGGTACAAATGGCTTTTGACAGGGAAGATCAGGATTAATTTGTTACAGTGGGAAGTAAAGTACAATTAATGATGGGATTCCAAATGTAAGACACATAGCCAGGGCAAGGATTTAGCGAGGCTCTGGGAAGGATGAAACCATCCCTGAACTTGGGGTGAAGCAGCGGCAGCACGTCTGCAATGCGGGGAGGGAGCACAGAGTGCATTCGCTTTCCACTCAGCCACTTCACTGAGCAGCTCCATCTCCAGAGTGCTTCTGGCACAGAGCAAAGCTACAGCTGCAGGATACATATCAGCCTTCTCCCGGGCTTTGGGGGCACTGCAAGTGCAGCGTTTTGCTCACCAGCCTGTTAGGCTGCTTCCAGCAGGAGCAGGATTCCCAGAAGACACAGCCAGCAGCAGAGCTCCGCAGCTGGCCCGGCTCTTCCCGCAGCTGGCCAGCACTCTGCATCCCTGGATCACACCAAGGGCTGCATTTGCCCCTGAACTACAGCAATCTGAGCCATTACACGTAAAAAACTACCACAGTTGTAAAGGCTTGAAATACCATCCCACAGCGTGTGTGTGGGACTGACAGGACAGCCCCAGTTACAGCTTTGCATGGGAATGGTGCTTTGTCCCACAAAACTGCTCCTCGGCTGTGCCACGGCATCAGCCTGGGATGATGGGAGAATAAAGAACACATTTCAAATCCAAACCAAAGTAACTTCAATCATTACGTACATCCATTTATAATAAGCGTGGTTCTGCCAGGGCTCACAGGAGAGAGAAAGGCTCTCTCGTGGTAACCCAAAATGACATTATGGAAACAGAAGAGCACAAAGGGGAGCAAATGCACATAGCCCGCAGGCAAAAGAGCATTATTAAGGCAGTGAATCCAAACCTTGAAAAAGTTAGGAAATCCCAGGATTCAGCTTGTTTGTGTGATGAGAATTTGCCACTGCCATCTGCAAGTCTGCTGTCCAGAAGAGTCTTCATGACAGGAATATTTATTTTGTCCTACAGGATCCTTCCCATACTTAGAGGGGCTTATGAAAAAGAGGGAGAGGGACCATTTACATGGACAGATAGTGACTACAGACAAGGGGGAACAGTTTTAAAATGAGAGTGGAGTGGTTTATATTTCATGTTAAGAAGAAATTTTTTACTCAGAGTCTGGTGAGGCCCTGGCACAGGGTACCCACAGAAACTGTGGCTACCCCTGGATCCCTGGAAGTGTCCAAGGCCAGGATGGACAGGGCTTGGAGCAATCTGGGATAGTGGGAGCTGTCCCTGCCCATGGGAGGGGTGGAACTGGGTGAGCTTTAAGGTGCCTTCCAACCCAAACCAATGATTCTAGGATTCTTCTCTCTCTCCAAACAGTCAATGCTCCCTGAATAAGCAGCCATTCCATATTTTCTCCTTCTCCTAGAGCCCCAGCATGCTGCTCTATGACTTATTTACTGCATGCTGCTTTGAAGACAGAATTATTCATTTTTTTCAAAGGATTTTCTCCGGCACTCACCATGCGAGGGCTTCTCAAAGATTAATGACAGCTGTTAGCACAATGTGCCTGTGAGGTGACAGGATATGTCAGGAGGACGCCTGCTTTGGCTGGGGGGCACTCAGCCCTCTAACAACCTCACCAGCTCCAGCCAGGACACCATCAGGTGTCTCTGTAAAGGGCTGAGAGTGTGACAGGTAAACAAGACCAGAGCCTTCAGCTGGGAGAATGAAAGAACAAGTGTCTGTATTTAGGGCATGGGGCTGTGATAAAACAGCTGTTTTGTCTGAGACTTGCTCAAGTTTTGTGAAATGTTAATGCTCAGCCAAAAGAAAACAGAGTGAACCCTGCAGTGAGCTGAGAAGCATCCAGCTTGCTTTGCAAGCAGGTAGACAAGTTGTGACAGAGCATTGTCACCTCATTCTTAACATGTGGAAACTGAAACACACCGAAATAAGGAGGAGATTGGGTGCCTGGGCCTTGATTTTGAAGAACACCTGATGCTCCATAAACATTATAACATTCAAATTGTGATGTCTAAATAGCACGTTTTCCAATGTGAGGGTTTGGTGACACTGTCAATCAGGCCTCTGATTCAAGGCAGGCATCAGGGGATCGTGGACAGTGACAAGTGACCCTCTCTCAGATTTCTCATCTCACGTCTCTGGCAAAAGCTGGAAACCCACTCCAAGGGAAGCATCCAATGGTCCTGAAAGGAGACAGTCCCACACCAGGAAATCCATGCTGGAAATCAGCCCCAAAGGAGGCAAGGTTCTGCAGGTACCAGAATCTGGAATGTGACTCTGGCTATTGTCACCCAGAGAGTTTGGCCTACATTCTGTGCTACAACAGATTAACTGCTATCTTAGACAGCTGTTAGCAAAACTAACCCTGAATTACCTTTCCTTTAAATTAAGTCAAAATACTGGATGGAGACTTTTCCTTCCCATGTCCTGTCAATGAAAACCTTTCCTAACAATTAATTTTTTTTTTTTTTTAAATCTGATCTCACTGCCATCATTTTCCACAGGACAGGGATAAATACCTAAGTTTGCTTCAGCTCTTATTTAAAACAATTTTAGCATTGTTTCAGCAGTTATGGAGACATAATCAAATCAACTAAGCTGTACAGGCCAGTAATACTGCAGCCACCTTCAGTATCTCACATGAATGGAAGATCCCATTCCCTTGTTGAGACACAAACTACAAAATCCCCTCACTATTCTCTGGGAACCTGCTGAAATCACAGACTTGTTAACAAAGGCCCCTGTTTCAAACAAATAAAGGGATTGTTCAGCCTGGAGAAAAGAAGTTTCAGGGTAACCTAATCGTGGCTTTCCAATACCTGAAGGAGCTGGCAAGGAAGATGGAGAGACTCTTTCCACAGGATGGAGTGCCAGGACACAGGGAATGGTTTTCCACTGCCAGAGGGCAGGGATGGATGGGATATTGGGAAGGAATTGTTCCCTGGGAGGATGAGCAGGCCCTGGCACAGGGTGCCCACCTGTGGCACCACAGGCTGCCCCATCCCTGGCAGTGTCCAAGGCCAGGCTGGACAGGGCTTGGAGCAGCCTGGGATAGTGGAAGGTGTCCCTGCCCATGGCAGGGGGTGGAATGAGATGAGCTTTAAATCCCTCCTGACCCAAACCCTTCTGGGATTCCATGAATATTTTAGACACTGCTGCAGAACCAAAGCTTCCCATCCTGGGACAGAGCATTTTGATAGTCAATAATCCACTGCTTTTGGGATCTCTCAGGTTCTAGCACTGCAGAGAGAGAGGATAACAGGGTAGTGCAGCCAGTCCCAGCACACATTCACACTACTCTCCACTGGAATTTGAGAAACAGCTATTCAGTCTAAGAAGAGCATAGCCAATTAAAAGGTCTCATATGATGTATAGAAAGGAGTAGGTTTTTTGTTAAGAGTGCACTCATGTCAATGCTGCAATAGCTGCCTTTCTCTACTTGGACAAAAGCTGATATAACTAATTTTCTCACACAGAGAAAATCAAACACAATTCATGAGTGAGTGACCACTACTTAATTGACATTATTTTTTTATGTACAGGATAATCTCTCAACATGAATTTCATTGCAGGGAATGGAAAGAGAATAAAGGAAATAATTTAGAATATTACAGGAGTTGCTTCCTTTTTTAAATCTTATTTTCATTTTGAGGTTAGTTGAATTTGCTTGTATTTTTTTCTAAATTCAGGGATCAGAGCACTTGTATTATCTGTATGGCTTATAGTAAGTACTTATATTATCTCTAGTCCTCATAGTCTGGCAGGTTGCTGACTAACAGATGTGTAGGTATAGTACAATATGTATACAGATTTATATATTTAAATATATATTTAGTTACAAATCTTGCATGGGACAAGAGATGAAGAATAGTCTCTCAGGGAGAAATCTGAAACTCTGGGAGGAAAACAAAATACAACAAAAATTAAATTTCATAATTGTATAAGAGTTCGCAAAAGCAGCTGAAGAAATTATTTGCATAAGAATCCTCAAGTGACTGTAAGACATATAGGAACAAAAAAATGCCTCCAAGACAGCTATAACAAGACATCAGTGTAAAATTGTCTTGTTAAACAAAATCCTGTCCTGAAAGCCTTCAGCTTCATTGACAAAAACACAGAAAAATCAAAGCCCACCCAGCTGGAATAGTAATCTGGGAGGACCTGGAGGCGCCAGAGCCAGACATGCTGGGTGAGCAGATGCCTTGAAAAATTACCCTCAGGAAACAGGTAAGTGAGGGCAAAAGGCAGTGGAGCAGTGGGATTCAGAGGAACTCACCTGAACACCTCCCTAAAAGCATTGCAGGCAAGGAGGGTTCTGTTAATGAAGCTTTAGATGACCATTTGTATGCTGTTTTTCTTCTCTCTGTGCGAAGGTCATTTTACCCAGCAGCGCCATTTGCAAACAGCTCTTGCAGGTGCAGTTTGCTTTTGCTTTTCTTTCCCATCTCCTCATCCCGTGTAGAGCAGTGTAACAGTTGGGTGACTCACTAAGTGAAAATGGATGAGAAGAGTGATCTTTTCTCCTCCAAAATGCAAAGCTGGAGGAGCCATTAAGTCATTGAAGTGAGGAGGGATGTTGCAGACTAACCCTCAGCTGGGAGTTCTTAAAAAGTGCTTACATTTACTTAACCACTAAACAATCAGGTTGGGATTGAAGCAAACAGCACCCTCTACACACCCAAATCCCTAACGATTGGGTGTACCCCAGGAAAAAAAGTTTATATTCTCATGGAAACCCTTTCTGCTGCTTTTTTTGGGAAATTGGAAGAGAGTATTACAATGAAAGCAGGCCTTTTGTTTTGTATTTCAAACAAGAGATTGTTGTCTATGCAGGGAACGTATTTCCAGGGTGTTTCACTCAAAAGCCAGTTGTTAATCAAAACCCTTTTTCTTCCTCTAGGAGGACAAGAGAAATAAAAGGTTGATTATTTTAGGGCGCACGGACATCTGGAGAGGGATGGATACGGGGTGCACACACTGTTAAAAGTACCTGAGGCAGGTGCTGTGTGCAGAGGTTCTTTCTGCAGTACGAGACCCAGCAGGTGAGACACAGGTGATTTTCCTGGGCATAAGACTGGAATTTGGATATCTTTCCAAAGGGAGCCACAGCAGGAAGGGCATGCCTTTTTCTGCCTGAAGTGGTGGCGTGAACGGAACCTGAAGCTTGTGGGGTTCCTGGGAATTTGGGGTGGGTGATGCAGTAATGAGATGGTTCTGACCAGAGTTATTGCTTGGGAGTTAAGGAAAAAAGCAAGAGTTGGAGCAGAATATTTTCAAAATAAAAATGGATGAAGAGTAATTCCCAGTTTTCTTTGGTGGACTCCACATCCCTGGAAGTGTCCAAGGCCAGGCTGACAGGGTGTGGAGCAGCCTGAGGTAGTGGAAAGTGTCCTTGCCCATGGCAGCGGTGGAATGGGATGGGCTTCCTGATCCCTTCCAACCCAGACCGTTCTATGATCAATATTATTTTTTTTTTCTCTTCTGGAAGAAAGAGTTTGTAGCTGTGGATTCCTGAACAATCTCCCAGGAAGACAAATTCAGCTGAAGAGCTAAAATAGCCTTTCCAGACACATTAATTCCCTTTTTTGAGAGGACTTGCAGGACACAGAGAACTCTAGAAACTTCTATTTACAAGTTCTAATGGCTCTACACACAATGATTTCTTTCATGAGACATCTCAACCACTTCTAATGTGTTCTTACTTTTTCAAATAGGAAGCAAATGTAGAGGAAAATGCTGCAAAGCAGCTGAGGAGATAACTCTCCCTGTGATGGAGTCATTTTGTATTGCATTAGATTGTGCTGCTCAGCTGAGCTTTTAAGGGGGAAGATAAACAGATGAGGAAAGGCTTCTTATTAATTAAAAGCATGCACTGCCAAGGGTGATCAAATATTGGTTCAGCCTCACCACTGCTGCTCACTTTTAACATGTGTGAGGATATTTGCTGAAGATGACAGGAGTGCCCAGCAAAGCAGAGTCTGCATGCAAAGCCTCACCTCCTTTCAAATCAGGTCTGTGCAGACTGACAAGACAAAGGCTTATGAGAAAAACAGTCCAACAGGTGCAAAGGGGCCATGGTATTGAACCTGAAAACCAAACCTGTGCATTGCTTGGCTAGTGAAACCAGGCCCTTTTAAAGCACTGTGCTTATTTATTGTAAATGCTGCAGCTCAGCTAATGATTTTTGGTTTAGCTGGAGTTCAGATTCTCACTTTCATCAGCATTATCTTGCCAAATACGTTCCCAAGCTTACTTTAATTTAGGATTTGACACCAGCGATTGCCTTTTTTTTTCCCCTCAAAGGATGAACTAGTCCACAATAAAATGGAGTATTAGGCAATTTATTATGCTAATGACTTGCAGAAAAAAGCCAAATTACATTGATGGTGGATTATATTGAACAATAAAAACCCCCCTTGTCACAACTCTCAGTGAGTACATAGTTGAGGTGTAGTTAGCTCCAGGAAGCTTCCTGGGAATAATACCCACACTGCAGACAGCCATGCATCAGCAGGAACCACATTCCCAGTGAAACAACACGGATCTCCCTCACATTTGGAATTCTGTCTCATTACCCCTCAGCAGTCATTTTTAGCTCAGCTGAAAAGGCTGGTGTTATCATGGCATATGGCATTTCCAACCTGATTATCTTACAATCTATCATCTGATTCCAAGCAAACTGAAAGAGAAGTCAAGATTCAAGAGCATTCAGGTTTGCATAAATTTTTTGCAAAGAGAGAGTCAAACAGAAGAAGCGGCTGTCGTCAGTGCTCATCACTGATAGGGGAGCTTGGCCAGGAAATAGGGATCTGCAGGAAGCAGCTCTGCATAGTTCCCAGAACTATTACTCAGTAACTTCAACAAAGACAAGGTTGCACAAAAAATTTAGATGAGACTATCAAAATTATTCTTTTGAGTTCGATCAATAACAAGATTCAATAACCAGACACTGGAAAAGCTGTTCTGTGACAACAGCAGGAGACAAAGTAATCAGTCCTAAGGGAGTAAGAAAATAAAGGAATCAATGTAATTGGAGGAAAAAGAGAAAGCGGCCTGAACAGTAACCCGGTCCCAATGCCATCAGAATCTGAGCAGCCAGAATCAGAGAGAACAGCTCAAACAGAGAGACTCTTCCAGGTTCAACAGCACTTAGAAACCCAGCAGTGTCAAAAGGTTTCAGTGGGATGAGCTTGGACCACTCCTAATTACCAGATGAAAACCACTCCTTTTTAGCAGACAATTAGTGGGATTTTTACCAATAAGAATGAAAGCACCTGCCACATCTGGGTCTGGTCAGTCAAAATTTCATGACACACATTTTCATGGATTTCTTCTTCAGTGACTGCAGCTGTTACCTCAGACCTCAGAGTTAAAGGCCCCAGCAAAAATATCATGGAACTTATTTTAGTAAGTGTTTAAATAAAACTCCCTTTGGGTTTGTGTAATCTGCATTGCTGAAACCAAGCATTCATTTATTTAATTTCTATTTTAATTTTATCTATTTCTATTTTAATTTCATTTCCTGTTTGAGAAAAAATATTGGTCAAAGCCTGCTTCTTCCCCCAGCAGTTCTTGTACGCACTCAGACCTTATCCCCACGACAGGGGTAGGCAATGCCATCCCACAAGAGGTAGGAACAGTGGTCAGGAACTGGGTTAGTGACACACTGAGTTGTGTCATCAGTGACACTTCAGCACTGTTGTAACACCATTGAAAGAGAGACCGGTGTCTGAACGAGCCTGTTGTGAGAATGAGTATTTTCAGTGGGTTCTGTAGCAGGAAATATTGTATCTGCTATAAAAACAACAGTTTCTGTAAATGATTAAACTCTCGAGCTTCTTTTCAGCAATTAACAAGCTTTGAACATTGTTTACAGTGTTGGTTGTATGGCATCATTGCTTTTATCCTGCAGAGTAGCAACAAAGATTCCACATGAATTAAATCCCATTTTCTTTTCTTCTACATCACTGTTAAAGGATGACATGTGAAAAAAATTCATTCTACTACTAATGACCTAGGACAGTGTAAAGTTCAGCATCAGTTTGTAGGAAGAAATGGCTATTTATTTCCTGGTTATCATTAGTAGAAAAGCTGAAAACATCCAGATGAGTGACTGCAGCACTACAGAGAGTAGGATTTGGGGAAAGATGTTCCAAAACAGTCTCTGAGTAAAAATAAGGCCTGGTCTGCATGGAATGGGTCTGTTTTCCAACACAGTATGAGAGTTAAGAGGGATGACTTCCTCAGAAGCATCCAAGGCCAGGTTGGATGCCTGATCAACCTGGTCTAGTGGAAGTTGTGCCTGCCCATGGCAGGGGGTTGGAACCAGGCAGTCCTTTCCAACCTAGACCATTCCACTATTCCAGGGTGATTTCTTTGCTGTCTGAACACACACACAACCCTTTTGACACCAACACAGCAGCACTCACATGAAGGAATCTGTCCAGCTGCAACCTGTGCCCTTTGATCAGGTGGGACATTCAGACTTGGAGGTGTTGCCATCACAATCACATCCAGTTTGGGGACACTCACAGACATATTTTCCAGTCTAGACAGGGCCCCTGTTTTGACACATCTCATTTTCTGCTTTATGGAAATCAGGACAATTCCTGATTTCCCTAAATCCTACTCCATCCCCCCATTTCAATACATGAATTAGTTACTTGTGAGACAATGAGAAATTTTATATTTTGTGGGTGAATGCTTATCACACACATAGAAAAGCCACAAAACAGGCTGGAGCATATACTGCAAGAAAAAAGGCCAAATGTTTCAAAAATTCAATCAAAACCTACAAAAAACACTAAGAAGGAGGTGTGACTAAGACAACAGGCAGAGATTCAAGCCCTCAGCTTCCTGCTCTCAATGCCTGATGACACCAAGCGTGTCATTTGTCGTGCTGTGTCTGGGTCCCCATCTCTAAAATGAACACAACAGGCACTAAGATGCCTCAAGTGTATGTGGGGAGGTTATTTTGAAACCTGCTTCCTTCTCCACTGGTTTCCATGGAAAATTATCATCTTCCTCTGGTAACAGTGCTCATTTTGGTAAGACAAACAAGCTCAGGGAAAAGCAAGAAAATTTAGATAACTGTTTTTTTTCCCCCCTGCACAAAAAGCAGAGGGTATGGGGTATGGGGGGAAAAGGCAGCATCAAGTCCAGCAGGTGAGGCCAGGGAAAATCATGTTTGGTGCAGCCATCCCTGCCTGGCATATGAGGGGTGGGAAACCTCTCACACCTCCCTGCTCATCTGCATTCCCACTCTGTCTGGCATGGGCTTTCCTCACCGCAGAGGAGCTGCTGGCTGCCTGGAGCTCCCATGCCTGCCCTGCATCACGTGTTCCCAATCTCCTTCCACACCCCAGTGGTGCCAGTGGCACTCTTCTGTTTTTAACAGTTCCCCAGTGACTGCTGTGGGTCAGTCCTTCCCCAGAAAGAGGCACCTGAGGGTTCACATCCATAGGAATTTCATTCCTTTCCATGAGCAGAGCCTTACTTCAGCCATCCACAGATTAAACATTCAGAGTTACTCGCTGCTGAATGGGAAGGGCAACTCAACTCACCTGGCACAGAGAGAAAAACATTAATGTGGGATGAACAGTCCTTTAGAAAAGCTTCCTTCCCCGGACTGAGAGGTTGAATTAATGCCCTGAGGTTAATTTAAGGCTGTGTGTTTAATGCAGGAATGTGACAGGATTTTTTTGGCCCTGTATATATTACCCTTTTTGGATCAGAAGTACAGCATATTTTGGCTTTAAACTGAAAGAGGGAAAGTTTGGATTGGACATTAAGAGGAAATTGTTCCCTGGGAGCAGGGGGTGAGGATCTGGCACAGGGTGCCCAGAGAAGCTGTGGCTGCCCCTGGATCCCTAGAAGTGTCCAAGGCCAGGTTGGATGGGGCAATAGGGAAAAGATTCTTCTTTTAAATATACCAAACTGGGTAGTTAAAAAATGTTAAATTTTGATGGCACATCATGGCAGCCACAGTGCTACTGGAAACAGTGGCCTTGAGCTTTGGTGGAAGGGCACTAAAGCACATTTAACTTACACATAAGGAAGAAGGAGCAGAAAGACAATTCCTATTCTGAGTACAGCATCTGCTAAGGAAGCAAGAACCTGAGAGCAGCTGGATTTAGTACAGCTATTGGCAATCTAAACAATCTAGTCAAGCAGCACATGCATGGAGACCTTGGGAGGTGTATCTATGTCCTGTCTGTCCATCTGTATTTCCTCTCAGTTCTTGCTTAATTTTCATTTCAAAGAATTTAGGAAATTTATGAGCACCTGTCAACAGTTTGATAGCAGTAGATCCACAGTGGAATATTCTAACCAGAGCTAAACCCAGTAATATGCCACACTGCTCATTTAGTGTGGCAAGTACGTGCCATGACAACACTGATTAATTCATATTTTAATAATATGTATTTTAAAATATACGTAATAGATATTAGAAATATTTCTGATACAGATTCTCAGGGCAACATGCAGAACAAGCAAGCATTTTGGAGGCAAAGGACCTCCAAGACAGCCAAACATCCAAGCATTTAGCCTGCAGTTTAGATCACAAACCCAGCTACTGATGGTTTGAATCCTCTGAGCTTTTCCTCTGTCACTTGCCAACAGGAGACAAGGGGACTTTGCAAAGTGTCCCCTTTGGTAGCCCTGGTGTGTGTGACATGGATTGCCACATGTCAGGACACTGCCACACCCCCACGGCTGCACAGCACGAGTCTCCTCTGTGGCATTTAATTCCAGCAGGAACCACCTGAATCCATCTGCTCTAAAAGAGGGATGACATTTCCATGAAACCAAATAAACCCAGGAATGGCAGATGGTGTGTGTGTGCAGGGAGGGAGGCGGAGAAAGGAGAGCGTGGTTTAAAAAAAGGACCTGCCCCAAATACAGTGTGAACTCCAATGAAAGGGGAAGGGGAAGGGGAAAGGGAAGGGGAAGGGGACTTTGGCAAAGGCATGGGGAGAATACTAGGTATAATCAGTTTGATTAGGGTGCAATTCTGTGGATCCAGAAAGCAAAAAGAGAATTGGAGAGGCAGGTGATATGGAGTGCCCAGGGACTATGCACTTGATGGCTCACATCCATGAGAGCAAACCTCCATGATCAGTGCTCTCCCAAATATCTCCAGCAGATTTGCAGCAAAGCCTGCAGCAGGACATGTCACAGCTGGTCAGCCCAGAGGCAACAGTGACCAGATGAGGGGGAAGCTGACCTCAGACATGTGGCCCTCCTCTGCTTCTATTCAAACACCTGCTCACACGTAAGCAGATGTAGCCCATTGTCTGTCCCAATGTGCAGGCTGTGCCCCAAACCACTGACAAAGAGCCCAGTGGTTATGCTGAGGTTTTTTGGAATGTGTTACATAACCACAGCAAATCCATCATTGTCTTGGAGATTACCATAGAAACAGGCTGACAGCTCAGTGCAGGAGGAAGAATTCCTGATCTCAGCCTGGAGAAGATGCTGATGTGCCTGGTCCAACACACAGAGCTCCCTCCCTCCCTCTCTTCCAGCACCTGGACTCCTGGGGCCCAGTCCTTCTCCCTTTTTGGCCACAGGAGTGCATGGAGGGTTTCCTACTCCCTGGAGCGACACAGAAGACACCAAAACATTTTCTACCAAAGCAAATGAGACATGGAGGCTCTATTCCAAATAAAAGATCAACAAATGGAAATAGCTACGTGGATATTTCTATATGAAAAAGCTCTGCTTCAATTCTCTGAGTGACAACCAGAGCATGTGAATGTGCAGTGGTTGCTGCCAGCAGCCCATTTTTGGTGCTGCCTTGTACCTCTTTAAATGACCCGGGCCATAAGAATATGGAGAAATCACACAAGCTATGTGGCCTGAGGCCAGAATTGCTCTGCTGGAAGGGGAAAATGGGGTAAAGAAAGACTTGGTGTTATTTGACGGGACATGTACTCACCAGGCTCCTCCTACAGCTCCTCCATTTCTCTAATTTTGGGGCTGAACTAGAGAATTTTCCATGAGCTTCATTCCTTTCTGAAGTATCTTCCTAGACAAATGCTTACTTCTCAGTGGACCACACATCAAGTGAAGTAGGAATTACATGTGTTTCCACATAGTTCTTCAAATTAATGAGCAACAAACGGATTGATTGAATTAATAATTCATAAATGTTAATTGTACTTGAATGGAGAAGTGTTCAACCATTACCCTGTTCATTGACCTGAAAATATATTCCTCATTTTAAAGTATTTCTCTAAATTTTGATCTGATGACAGCAAATCTTTTAATCACTCTCTTATAATTTTGTGACTTCAATTTAAAACCATTACAATCCTATAAAAATAATTGACATTTACTCAAACAAAATGATGAATTTCTTTGCACTGCAGTAAGCACTCAGATGCTCAATTTATCTCAAGCTTAAAAAGTTAGCCAAAGCTTGCCCTGAACTGAATTAATTTAAAATATGTATTTACTCAGTAATTATGGCTCAGTACAATTTAAACTCCGAGGAAATACAGAAATATTTTAACGGGTGGTATTGAAAACTAAACCACTACATTTTTTTTGGTGTTATTTTCCATGTTTCCATGTGCAGCCACAAGATCAGTTGAATTCTATTTCACATTGCCCTCCTTGAAATGTTTATTCTCTGTACATTCAGTTTTGTAGTCCCAAATTTAAGAACAATTTAGGATAGTTATTAATCCTCAATGTTATCTAGAGTAAAGGCCCACAGAATTCTTTGGCTTTTTTTCCCCACATCCTTCTATTATATCCTATGATTATTCTTCTTGGCTATTAGGAAAAACTCCTTCTCCAGAGGTTTGTGCAGCACTGGAACACGCTGCAATGGAAGAGTCACTATTTTAGATTTTAAAGACTTGTACGGGTGGCACTTGGGTACCTGGTTTAGTGGGGGCCTTGGCAGTGCAGGGGGAGCTGGATTTGTCCTTCCCAACCTCATGGACTCTGTAATTCCCTGCTTATTGCACTTAATGGTACATCAGTGCTATCATGCAAATACAGCAGTATTATTTATTTACATATTTTGCTATGTTTGGTTTCTTTCAGTGAATTGAAGTTGCTCAGGGCAGCATGCAGAGACCTAGGGGTCAAACAGCAAGTTTTTGTGGAAATGTTTCCAAGGTCAGCCATGGCTTTAGTGGTAGAAATTTAGGAGAAATCACAACATGAGGAGATGACTTTCAGTAGTTGTATGACGATTCGTTACTGCAAAACAAGGAACTCTAATTCTGGCTTAACTAAGCTGCACAGTGTCCAGTTTTCCCCAGCACAAACACTCAGTGTCAGTGGTGGTTCACCAACCTTTGTTCAGTGGAACGTTTTACTCTGTTAGTGCCTGGGATTTTGGGGAGAGAGACTGGGTTCACCTCTGTGTTTGGGTTTACTGTTGATGTGTGATATGAGTCAGTGTGAAGTTTGCTAATGAATTTGCTGCTCTTTATTCCCAGCTGCTATGGAAATAGGAAGCAAGCGGAAGTAGGGAAAAATCATCTCCCCATGTGAAATGAAATAAATGTTCCTCAGGAAGGTGCAAAAGCCAATCTGCTCCAATTAAGGAAACAGTAAAAGTCCAACTAGCACATAAATCCTACAGGAGCATAAGCCCATCCTCCATAAACACATTCAGAAAAATGATTTTTGCTTTTTGCCTTTAGATATTTGTAATGTTAAACAAAATAAAGCAGCCCCATGAATATGACACTGTCCCAGTCATGGTTTCCTCACAGCTTAAGGAATAACTGCATTTTTGACAGGACAAAACACTTGGAACCTCATGACTCATGTGGAGCTTCTCTGAGAGACAAACTCCTTTTTGGAGGGGATGGAGACGTAGAAAAAGTGACAACAGGATAAAAGTGGGGAGCTGTTGTAATAATTCAGTGGTAACAACAACTTGTGTTATTTTTCTTCCTTCTTTCTTAGAGGAAACATATTTGCTGATTCTTGTGGCAAGCATCTTATCTTCAATTCATTCTACTCCATCCTGCATTCAGCTATGTTCAATTTGATCCCCTCTATACAGACATGACTGTGCCTATTATTGCTGGGCACAAAAACCCCACCAGCCTTTGCCAAAAAACAGCAACAACACTCAGCTGTAATGTTCAGCTCTCACCCTGACTGGCTTCCAGCTTCACGAGTTGGCTGTGTGTGCTGTAATGAAATACTCCTTCAATTTCACTTTCTTTGCCTGCCATCAATTACACTGAATTATGACAGATTCCTGTAATCCAGGCTGGTTGGTTTTTTTTTGTTTCTTCCCATTTAAGATAGATCCTACAAAGGAGTGTTCCAAAAACATAGCGTTAGCCTTGCTGTCCTCTACATCTTTGCAGAATTATTTCTGTATTTTTTTAGTGTGGAATTCACATTCAAAACAAAGGCTCATAACTGTCACTGACAATAAAATCTTAACTTTCTCTGCATTGCTTTTCATTCCCTAATGAGTTGAAGATGTAATTTTTGCTTTTTCCTACTGTTGATGTGTTCTGGAGAGATTTGCACTTTGCTGGCTTACCAGTGACAACGAGAATTTCTTTTTCTCAGAGGAAGGGGAAAGTTTAAAGCCCAGCAGCATGAGATCTTGGTATTGTTGTTGTAAGCACACATTACCTTTAAATTTATGCAAGTTGAATCTCATATGCCAAGTCTTCAAAATTAATCTAGACTCTCTCACCATCCCCAGTGGTTTGCACAAACTGAAAAGTTTATGGGCCAAACTGTTGAAAAATGCCTCTGGATTTGTTTTCAGCACTGGCACATGCAAAAAGGGATGTGCAGACACTGACACTTTTATTTCAGAGTCAGCACGCCCACATGCCTTTGTGTGTGAGAGCCGTGAGGAGCCACAGAGCTTCACCGTGGCAGGGGCTGAGCCACCCTCAAATGTGACAGCACTCTCCAAACACAAATCTCCCACCAAGTTCAGGAAGGGGCAATGACATTAAAGCAGCTTGTCCATTGTCTTCAGCAAGATATCTCACAGCTTCTGTCTGAAGGAACTCTTTCTGGAAAGCTTTTGTTTTCTCAGTGGTAGTGCATATGTCCCTACCACTCAAGGTGTGAGCACAACACCACAACCCTCCACCATTCAACGGATTTATGGAATCACAGAATCATTAGGGCTGGAAAATGCCTCTAAGACCCTACACTCCAACCATCAACTGAGTACCACCATCATGTTCATCATTAAAAATGTCCCCAAATGCCACATCCACACATATTTTGAATACTTCCAGGAATGGAGACTCTCATCTGGCTACTCATTAGGTGAGGAAATATTTCCTAATATCCAACCTGAGCCTCCCCTGGCACAGCTTGAGGCCCTTTCCCCTTGTCCTGTCCCTGTTCCCTGGCAGCAGAGCCCGACCCCCCCGGCTGTCCCCTCCTGTCAGGAAGTTGTGCAGAGCCAGAAGGTCCCCCCTGAGCCTCCTTTTCTCCAGGCTGAGCCCCTTTCCCAGCTCCCTCAGCTGCTCCTGGGGCTCCAGCCCCTTCCCCAGCTCCGTTCCCTTCCCTGGACACGCTCCAGCCCCTCCAGGGCTCTCTGGCTGGGAGGGCCCAGAACTGGACACAGCCCTCGAGGTCCCTCAGCAGGGCCAGCCCAGGGGCCAGGCCCTGCCCTGGGCCTGTGGCCTCCCCATGGCTGGCACAGCCCAGGGGCCATTGGCCTTTTGCCCCCCTGGGCACCCCTGGGCTCCTGTCCAGAGTCAGCAGTTCATTGTCCCTGTCCTACTACAGGCTATTTTAGCAACCTGTCATTTGGGTTCCAAGAGGATGATCCCAGGCTCTGGTCAATGGTGCCCAGAGACAGGACAAGGAGCAATGCCCATAAACTAAAAGCTCCACCTCAACATGAGGAAAAACTTCTTTATGTTGAGGGTGGCAGAGCCCTGCATCAGCTGCCAAGGGAGGTCCTGGAGTGTCCCTCTATGGAGACAACCCAAACCCTCCTGCATACATTCCCATGCCACCTGCTCTATGTGACCCTGCCTTGGCACGGGGTTTGAACTGGATGATCTCCAGAGGTCCCTTCCAACCCCAGCTATTCTGTGATTCTGTAACCTCTCCACAATTCCTGGGCAAATCGAGGTTTTAGTTTAGTTACAGATCACTCCCAAAGGACAGTATGGGCAGGAACGAGGGAGGTCGAACTCCTTCTGCCCTGCATAGTTCTCCAGTTCTGCAGAACCATAGCGCAGGCAGTGAGGGCTCTTGGCACTGTGCTGTAAGAACACTGAAAACTCCAACATGTGTCTTGCAGTGTTACAGACACTGAACTGAAACTCTTAAAATAAAAATTATTACCCTGGAACCACCAGGGGAGAGACAGGGTGGAATTCAGTGCAGCATGGACATAGACAGCTTGCTCCAGAGGATTGTTCCCCTACACAGTACAGAGCTAAACCAGATCATGCTAACAGCTCCTGATCAGGAATCAGTCCCTCATCCATTGTAATTTGCTACACTCAGCATCTGCACAGAAACCTTTTTTTAAAAATTTAAATAGACTGCTATTTCATAAAACCTCTTTAAAAAAGTAACATTTTTCTGTGATCAAGAAATAATCCAGATAATTCCTTCAAAACCTCTTTTAAGATTGAAACTAGAATTTGACAATGACTCGAATGTATTTTGACATTTAAAAAGGTTTTCAGCATTTATCTCTTGATACACATTAGAGATACAAGTATTCTTCTATACAAAGGTACATCTTTTTACAGGAAAGTTGCAGTCCTCTTAAATTTCAATGTTACAATTTCTAGATTAGAAGAATAAAAACTTTTCAGTGATTCAAAACACCAAAATCAAGCCGTTTTGGCAGTTTTAGATGAAGAATCAGGGTGAATATTATTTTGTGCAATACGTTCATCAAAGAATGTAATTTACAGTGCCCCCTTTCCCTGATTAAGCCCAGTTTTAGCCTCCTGACAGCTTCTTGAGAAAATGCTCCTGGTCTGGTCCAGCTCCTCCAGCGAGTGAGAACTACAAGATATAAGGACAGATGAAGGGCAGCAGAGAGAGCGTTATCTTTTCCCAAGTTATTCATGCAGAGAAGGTAATTTTCCGTACAAAGAAGCCTGCAATCCATTGTTTACAGGCAGACATAAAACCTGAATAAAAGACAGTCATGGGTATGGATTTCTGTGACACATTATGGGTTTCTGACTCCGTTTCTTCCGCTGGCTTCTGGTAATACTGTTTGCAGTTCACACCAGAAAACTGGGGTGCTGTTCATGGCTTGACTGGCGTTTTACTCTCAGTGTGCCCAAATTTCTCTCCAGTTTGGGTTCTCAGGCTGGGCACAGGAGCGATGGCACTGTGTGAGCCAGGCCAGCCGTGTCACTTGGCTGTCTCTGCATGGCTGTTCCCTGCGCCCTGTCCCCAGCCCTGGCCCCCCAGGACACCTCACTGCCAGACTTTGCTTCACCTGTGTGTTTGCTGTCACCTCTGTTCCCTCTGATGATGCAGGTAGTTTTTTAAATAAATCTAACATTGAATTTGTAATTGGAATAGTGTAAGAATAACACTCTGCAGGGTAGGATTTGCGTAGGGGCTTTATGGCAATATCTGTAAGTATTTAAGCATTCCAAACACACACACATTTTAGGTTCCTGTTTTTTCACCTAATGAATATTCTCTGCTGGACTATTTAGAAATCACCTACAAGCATTTTTATTTACAGACTAAGTTAATTAATACTGTTAATACACCAGGGCATGGGGTGAAGCTTCTTTTATCTGCTGCAAATGCATTCAAGAACCTGCTGGTATTGAAAACCAAGGCAAAGCAGCCAAGGTTCATGAACCTTCCAGATGAACCTCCAGCAAATTTTCAGTGAACTTGGGCTGATAGAATATTCCTCCTTAAGTGATGTGAAAGCAGGTACTTTGAATCCCTTCAAATTACTGCTATGTGAATGAATAATTTTTAAAGTTCATCTGTAGTTAAGAATTCCAGGTTAACATAAAAAAAAAACCCACATTAAAAAGAGCAGATTAGCCAATCCACCCCAAGCCTTGATTTATTTCAATTCCATGAATTTTTATAACAGCAATAAAATTTGGAAAGGCCAGAGGAACATGGGAGCTCCATAGGACTAATGACATCTGGGTCATGAAAAAAAGCTCTATTTCAAAGGCTCTCTTAAGGCTGTGGAGCAAGGATTTAAACATTAGCTTTCTGCTCCCCAGATAAGTGTCCCACGTCCCTGGCTAGAGTTTATCTGGAGAAGGACTCTCGATTTGTCCTGTTAAAGGTGCTCCAAGATGAAGCAGAGGGAAACACAGGAGTGGTAATGAGTGCACTGTATGACAGTCAGCACACCCAATTAAGAGCCTGGTATCTTGATTAGAGCCCCCATTCCAGTGACTAATCTTTAACGGGATAGTTACAGCAATTGGTAAACAAAGAAAGAAATAATGGGAGCAGGGGAATTCACAGGGAGTATTTATAGCTCAGCCTGATATATTTAACTAAATTAGAGAAAGTGGAATCGATCCCTGATCCATTCAGGGCTCTATTCCACACACCAAACACAAAACCAGGCACCAGGAACTCATTAATGGTGATTTTCTAAGGCTCTTTGTCTCTTGCTGCAGCAGCTGTTTGTAGAGTGAGAGTAATACACACCATATATACACTTGGACATGTGATATACATTTAGATGGCTATCATAGGGTTGGAAATGCAGTTTTGCACTCCTCCTGTGTCTCTGAACATTGGTACCTGTTGGTTCTGGACAGCAACCTTCAGACAACAGAGCCATGAAGTGCAGAAAAACAGCTGTGTGAGCACCCTTGACTTGACAGGCCAGCAACACCTCTCCCAGCTCCAACCCAGACAATCTCTTGAGCTTCTCTGACACAAACTGCCAGAGGTAACATTTCTCTTGGCTTCACAATCCAAGAGAGGTGAGAAGAGACCTCCAGAACTGTCCAAGGAAACATCCTCTTTATAGAGGCACAGGCAAAGACCCCATGGGAGTAATGCTGGCTCTAAAAGCTCCCTTCATATACAAAGAAAACAGGAAATTTCCATAATGCTGCAGGCCATAGACTGTCTCCAGTTCTGGGAAATTCACTTTGAAGTATATGGATTATAGGCAGCCATCCAAGCCACATATATGTAAGTCTGGGCTGCAAGATCCAATATTCTTTAAGAATAATAAAGCTCAACAGTTTTTTAGCTGAGTATAGAGAAGAAAAACCAAGTCAAATGAGGTGCTGATACTGAAAACACCAGAAATATCCTCCTTTCTTTTATTAGAACACAAAATGGCACCAAAAAGACAACGCAGTTTTCATTTGCTGAGGATGTGGAAAATATTTTTTAGGGTTTTGTCCATTGTGAATAAAACTTCAGCTGCTTCTGTCCTTAACTGTCCAAAAAGGGGCTCCATCTGCAGGTAGGGCAGCACCAGGAGCAGTTTATGGTATTTGCTGTCATTGAAACCTCTCCTGAGAGTCCTTCATAGAAGTGGAAAGTGAGCCAAGGTATCTCACAGTAAATACAGAACAGCAAAGCCCCTTTAGAAATGCATGCATGAATGAATGAATGCACAAGTAAGTGAATGACTTGTTGTGCTAAACAAAGTATTTGAGCACTGAAGGCTTGCCCTGAAAGCAATCCCAACACAAACATTTTATTTTCCCTGCTACAGCTCACCCTGATCTCCAAAGGAGGCAAGCAGTGCTGGAAACTGAAACCACTTTTTACAGACCCTCAGAGTACATTCATTGCCTTATGGCAATTGCAAAACCAAGCTCTATTTTTTTTCCGTTTTTTGATTGATTGTGAAGGAGCATTTTCCTAATGAATCCCATACTGATTTTTGGGATGGTGATGCATTAGCTATCCCACTATCACTGGCTATAAGCAGAATACTGCTTGTTTAAAATCTCTGACTTAAGTGCACTAAAATGACAAATCTTTGGTGTGACATCTTTGAGCCATGCAGGGAATCAGGAGGCCTTCCTTCACAGTATCTCAGTACCTCTATTTATCTACACAGAAACTGTGTGGGTTCAGACTGTGCTGTTGTTTCACCACCAAAACCCCCAATTTAAACTAAGCACAATAATGGTCTATGGACTCCAAGCCAAATAACCCAAATCCTGTCTGTGTCCCTTATCCTGCAGCCTCCTCACTCATGTGATGAGCAGCACACACAGACCCACAGAGGTAAAACACAGCACCACACATGGGTGAAACCCCAGCAACAAAACGCTGCCATATCCCCCAGTGTCTCAGTTTGAGAGGAAGTGAGTTTTTTGGGAAGTTATAGTCAGTGGTCAGATTTGAATATTGACACCTGGTGTGACCACTGAAGACGTGAGTCACCTCTGAGAACACACGGGGTTAAAAGCAGAGAATTCCCAGAGTTCGCTCTCTTTGGTCCCAGTCTGGCCGCCCGGAGAATGCACACCTCCTCTGCCCAGCCACAGGCTGGGTGGGCAAGGGGAAGCCATGGAGGCCCAGGCTGAGGTAGACCAGAGCCCCGAAGAGAGAGAGGGTGGAAGGGAATGGAACCGGGCCAGCTCCTGCAGGACAGAGGGGTGGAGAGACACCAAGATGTCTTTTGTTCCTCCCCCACCCACCCCAGAAGAATAGAGAGAGAGAGAGAAAGAAAGACAGAGAGAGAAAGAGAGAGAGAGAGAGAAAGTCTGTGCGAGCAGA
>VZSE01013366.1:636749-647059 GCA_013398275.1 Promerops cafer | reverse complement strand
TGGTAACTTGATCAGGAATCCATAGTTTTGTCTCACTGTGGTTTGGTGGAAATTGGGTGGGAGGAGGGGGAATGTTTGGAAGGTTTTCATTCTGTTTCCTGTGTGTTTCTGTTATTTTAGTGTAGGTTAATAAAGTTTTTCCCTCTCTTTCTAAGTTTGAGCCTGCTCTGCTCTGTTCCTGGTCGCATCTCACAGCAGTTAGTTGAAGAAAATATATTTTCATGGGGGCACTAGCATTGGGCCAGCATCAAACCATGACACCCAGGAGTTTCTGGAACTCGTCTAAAAAGCAGGACATTTTGTATCTTTGGCCTAGGCACCACTGTTAGCATGTTTTTGGTGAAATAAGGATGTTTGAGTTGCTCTGAAACCCAGAGCAGGGTAGCCCAGAAGTCACTGAGGGCCTGGAGGCCCTAGGAGGGCACAGCAGCACAAAAAGCTGATTTTCCTGCCATTAGCCCCAGAAAGCAGTTAGCTTTTCTGGAGAAACAATAGGAATTTTCTTGTGTTTAATACTTAAACTGTGAATGAAATATTAATAATGAATGTCAGTCTACTTTTAATTTCTATCAGTGAAAGCATATGCTGCAGTCTGCTCCATTTCCAGTGGGAAGGAAACCGTGGGCACTGTAGTCTTTTGTTATTAAAGCATTACACTAGCAGTGTGAGGCTGTGCAGACATAAATTTGTCATCATTTTCTCTAGGATAATATTTACAGTATTTCAGAGTTCATGTGTGTGAGCAGCATGCATTTTGTACCCACTTGGCAGTTTGTCTGAACATCTGCTTTCATGGTTTGTGCTCACGAAGGCCTGGTTCTCTCCATTCTGGTCTGGTATGAACAATAATATTCTTGGTGGGACGGATCTGTCACATTTCCTGTTCAGCACACCAGAAATTTCCATAGTGTTTGATCTTTAGGACAGACATCCCACTGTGATTCCAGAGAGGCTCTCTCTGTAGGAGAGCCTTTGGGCAAGCCAAGAGTGCCATGATCTTTAGTTAATGATGATTGCCACTGTTTTAAAAAACATCTTAAGACATATCAAAGAAGTATCTTTAAAAAGTAGTTCATGGGGGAAAGGGAGAGGAAGAAAGAGAAATCATTATGTCACAAAGAGATGGAGGAAATGGCTCAACTACAACATGCACTGGCTTTCCTCTGCTGCCTCTCTTTTCTGAAATCCCATGGGGGTGAAAACACTATGCACAGCCACTAAAAGAACAGAGAAATTGATACAGGAAAAAAAAAAAGGTAAAAAGAGAAGAAGAAAATTTGCACAGATAAAGCAACCAAAAAACATGATTAAAAAAGCCCCACAGCTTTTAGAAACACTAAGAAATTTTAATATGCCATCAAAAAAACTGGCAAAATACATCTTAAAGAGCATAAAAGAGAAAAAATAACAATGCATCTGGCAGTATCATAAAATCGAAACAAAAATGTTCACTCTAACAGCCACATTTATCCTTTTACAAAAGACAGGTAAAAGGGCACAGTCACATGGATTTTGGAAGAAGCTATTTCACTGTATACATAATGCAGCTGAAAATTAGTGTCCCTGCATCTGAAAGGGATGGAACCTTGAAGGGGCTTGAAAAGCCACTTGACAGGTTTCCCTGCTCTGAAACCTGACTGACCTCAATCCAAAGGACTCCTGGGGGATGTTGTCTCTTCGCTTGCTAAAAATTCTGCTGGAAACTTTTCTTCTCAGTGAGTAATGAAGACCTCACCAACTACCTTGCAAGCTTTCTCCAGTGTGACATCCCTCCTTGCCACTCAAAGATTCTTCCCATGTCCAGCTTGCACCACATTTGGTGTGTTTTAAACTCTAGATCAAAAATCTGATGTGCTGTGGGCACTGAAAATGTGGGGACACCATTTACAGTGAGCTTTTACCTCCTTGATATCTTAGAATGGCTTTTGTCAGCCTGCTCCTGATGAAACAATCTCCTCATCTAAACTTTGTACTCATTCTCCTCTGGTTCTTCCCCAGTGTCCCATTTTTCCTGTCCTCCCAACCCCAAGAGCAGCAGCGGGAGTCGTGTCCCTCGTTGTGCTGACTGCGCTGTCCTGGCTGAGCGCCCCTCAGCCCTGGGGCCTGTCTCTCCTGGGAAAGGCTGGCTTTGCTGCTTTAGGATTCATTACACCCTCCAAATTCTCTTCTGTGCTTTTGTGGCTTGTTGGGTTTCCCCTGGCCTGGCTCTGAGCAGATGATTGCTCCTGCCCAGGCGTAAGAGCTTAACTTCACACTGAATCCTACTCTCATTTAAGGCCAGACAGCTGTTCAAACTTGTCACCTTCCTTTTAATCCTCTATTTTCTTCTAAAAACAAGAATTTTAATCTTGTATCCCTTTTAAACCAGTATTATCTGCAACTGTGTAACTTATTAGCTATTTCAGCATTCAAGAAAATGTCCCAAGACCAGGCTTTGAAAGAATCAGGCTTATGAAGAGGCCTTGCATTTTAGAAGAGAACCACAGACATCTGCATCCAGCTTATATTAATTTATCTATTCTCCTTATGGGAATGCCAAATGCAATGCTGCCAAAAGCTTCCTCTCTGCTGGAATCTAAGCCTAGGACTCTATTTGCTTTCCCCCTAAGAAGACTTTTGGCATTAGCACTGGAAGAAATCTGATTGCTGTGATTTAAACTGAATTTAATTTTGACAAAACTATGCTGCCTCTTATTGATCACCTGTCAGAGGTTAATTATCTTGGAACTGCTCAAAAATAGTTTCTTTAGACCAGTAATTTTTCTCCTGCTCAGCCATTCCCTCCTTTTTTGTCAATCGCTAGACTAGCAATGTTTACTGGCTCCCCCTCAGCCAAGTTAAGATTTCAAATACAGTTCCTGATGGATCTGGGATTGTTTCACCACTTGAAGAGATCCTCTGTGGTTAAAGCCATTGGGTCCAATTAACTTGGGATCATTCAACAGCTGCATGTTTTCTCCCCCAGTGACAGTGGGCACGTGGCCTCATTTGCAGGGGAGCCCGTAGGTGTTTCTCTCTCTGAAGCAAAGATCAACATGCAAAGAAGGAAAGACAGTCCTGCCTTTCTCTTTTTCCCCATGGAACAGACTCCAGAGAACCCTCCAGACTACAGCCCCCAAAGAACTCAGCCCAGCAGAAAGCAAGAAAATCAGCATCATCTTTAAACACCCCTCCAATGTAATCAGAGGGCTGCATGTGCTCCAGCCAAGATATTACTGAGGGTTTTTTTCCAATTGGAACCAAATCAGTTTCTGTATTTGCCTTCAAAACAGGCATGCTTACACAACAACATTCAGCTGAGATACCAGAACTGGGTATGTAAGAAAACCTGTCCAGCAGATGCTTTGAGAAATGCAAATAATCAAAGAATTGATTGCTTCCAAAAAACTCTTATGGCCAGAAAACCCCAGAATATTAAAAAAAACCCCAAAAAACAAAAAAAGGAAGGAAGGAAGCAGCAGCAGAGCTCAGGGCTGCAGGCATCTGCAGAAACACATTCCTGACACTGCATCAGTGAAGTGATGCTGGATAACAGGAGAGGGAGGAAACAACCTGATCAACCTCTTCGAACTTTGACTAGGTTGTAGACTTGGTGTGAGACCAGCCTTCATTGTCCCACAGGAGTCTGTGTGCTGCTGAAAGGGCTTTCACGAGCTAGCAGGGCAGAATGGCGGGTGCACCCCTCAGTCCTGGGAGCTGCAGTGCAGACACAGCTCCAGCCAGGAACCTCTGCCTAAGGGATTACCCCTTTGCTGGAAGTGACACACGGGCTGGGCAGGGCTTTATCTCCTGTCACTTGTGCTTCACAACACAGCCCTGAAACAAGTCGCCTTCCTCACACATCCAGCGAGGCAAGGAGTGCTAAGGTCAGTGTGGGAAAGCAGTTTCACAGCATTATCACACAGAGCACGTCACCTTTGGTGAGCACTTTGTATGCAACTACATCATAGCCCATAAAACAAATCAGGGATTCCCATCACCAAGAAGAAACATATCCCTAATCCAACATTTACCTCAATAAAGGATAACACTGACTCTACACACCTGCAAAGTCAATGTGCCATAAATCACTACCAGAGCTTTCCCTTTTCAAAGAGAAAGAATATTTTTTCTATGAATTAACTTCAGAGAAATGCAGACTTAATGGGTGAATCATAGTTATCTGTTAACTTCAAATAATTTCAGGTATGTCTGGGATCCTTGAATATCTACAGTAAGGTAAAATTTGACATCATATTCTGTACAGAGTCATCTAATATTGACAGAAGGCTTGAAATACTTATGTTTAAATGAAAAAGGTGAGAGGGTTGGGTGAATTATCTGAAGTAAAATGTAATGCTCAGCCTTGTTGCAGGTTTTGAAGTTCTCTGCATGCAGAGGACACACTTCCCCGCAGCCTCTTGCTCAGCTGAAATAACTGGAAGAAACTCAAACCAATTACCAGAGGTGAGCTTGGATCTCTGCTCCAGGAATTACATCCTGCTGCTTTTACTGCTTGCACATCGCTGTTCACTTCCAGTGGCACTGGGGCAAGATGTGCTGGGCTCCCTCTTTGATGAGAGGCTGACAAAGCCACAGGGAAACCTGCACTTTTGTAACACTGTGGGCTGGAGTTTAAAGCTTTCCCAAATAGCAGCAGTGGCCTTCTATTCCAGGCAGTTTAACAGCAAATTCCACAAAGCGTTCCCATGCAGTCTCCAGCATGGCAAAATTCAGTCTATAAATGACTATGAAATACCCCCTGCTTCCTGCATGGCAAACTAATAGAGATGTGTGGTTTGAAAAGAAAAATTCACAGCCAAGTTTGTCCCCGGTGTTATGAAACCTGTCACAGCACTGACAGAAATTGCCTAGCTCCCAGCTTTTAGTTCAGCACATCCCCTGTACCACCAAACCTCAGATATGCACATAAAAGGATGAAAATACCTTGGACAAACCATCCAATCTCTGCTTTGGAAAGAAAGAACCATCATGACAAAACAGGTACTAAGGGTAACTTTCCTTCTACTGTAACTTCCAGAGCACAGCACAGAGAGGAAAAAGAAAAATATTTCAGCATTGCACAGCTCCAATTAATGCCATTTATTCTTGCAAAAATTACAAAGCATTTAACCAGTATATCAGTCAGGCCAGTTTCAGCACTAAAACCTTGCCTTGGGCAGCTTTCTTAAGCACGGAGAGGGAAAAGCTGCTCTTCCCTTGTTTTTTACAAAGAGTGAAATGAATCAAGAAGTAGGGGCTGGAGAAAAGGAACACATTTTCACCTTGCCCAGGTATGCTGTAGATGCAAAAGGACTGTGCAGAATTGGTCTATGCACCCAAATGTCTAAAGTCACAGGTAAAAACTAGCCATACAACGAGGCAGAAAATACATTAAGAAAACTGGTCTTTAATACAGGAATAAATGTGCCACCCAAAATATTTCAGACTGAACCTGCAATTTCATAATGACAAAGAATAAAATCAAATGCAGCTAAAGACCTTAAAAAAAGCAAGTCTGCTGAGGAGCCAAAGGCTGAAAGCAAGGACTGCCCAGCAAGACCTCACAACAATGTCGAGTACAACCAAAATTGTGTTTGGGGGATGAATTCTTGGGTATGGCTCCAGGCTGATGATTCAGCCTCCTCCTGGTGGAAGAAAAGGTGCATTTAGAGGACACAAGATTACACAAACAAGAATATATTTCTTGACTCAGTAGGTTCTGCACCTTGGAACAGGCACCTTGCACTGTCTCAGAGCATCCTAGCTGCCAAAGCCAAGGGTATGGGGAGAGTTACTGCTTGGAGATTTTTCCCTGTGTGGATACCCAGTGTTTGCATAGTGAATGTCTCCTTCCTCCCTCTGGCACAGCAATGATCTCTGCCTTTTGAGTGTCTGTTTGAACATTTCCTCCTTTGACACACAGTCATTTCCAGTGTAGTCACAGTAACACCAACAGAAGAAGACATGCTGAAAATGCAGACATTTAACAGAATTTAACAGGCATAGTGCTGCATGGATCTGTTTAGTAATTTATGATAATCACGTATCACGAGTGTTGATCTCTTACTTCATTCTGGTGCCATGTAATTTCGGAACACAATACCCATACTTGTCCCTGTGTTTTCTTGTGGGAGTATCCATCACAGGCAACACTTTAACCAGGCATTTGTCAAGTTACCTGACCTGAAAGAAAATATTTCTATAAGCTTCCGTCGTTATAACGCCTGAGAACCTCAGAAAAACTTAATGAAGAGTCTCTGCAGTGTAGTCTTCATGTACAGGTAGAGATCTCAGTTACAGGGAGCTTAAAGGTGGGTTGAATTCACTGAACACTACCAGGTAAGGTTTAGACATCTACCCCAAGACAATCGTTAAATCTCCTGCAAAAGCTAACAAAAGGAATCTACTTCTGGAGGTCACTTACATCCCAATATTCCTAACAGAGGCAGGACGCACTATCCGCTGAAGCTCAGTCAGTCTTTCCCTCTTAGGAAATTTCAGAAGACCCAAATGGAAGTTTAGGCTTCATGCCTTATTTCTGCATAGTTCGACTGCAATCCTCCCCTATTTCAGGATATCCGAGCAGATTTTCCATGTCTGACAGACAGGATTTTTCTTCCCCCAGGAAAGGGTTCAGGTGTATGGTGGGGGGTACAGCAAAAAGAGGGACCCATGCCAATCTGGTTTGTGAAACTTTCCATTAAAGCCCTTTTGGTGAAAAATTGTAGACAAGAAAGAAAATTGTTGACAAGATAGAAAATTGCAAGCTGGAGCATGACTTGTAGCTTTAAAGAATTCCCCTTTCTCCTCTGGATAAATGAGTGACTTGTCCAGTGAGCAAGCATGCAGATGTCAGCTGGGCCATCTCCAGCCATTCCCTGGGGTGTCAGCAGCAGGCAGGGGGCCAGGATGCTGAATGCTGACATTCCCTACCTGTGACAACTCCAGCAATGAGACATCAGCTGGGGAGGGAGACACCACATGCAACTGCTCAGCTGTGCTGCCCAACAACGGGAAGCACTGGAAATAGGGATGGAGCTCATGGAAAACCAGAGAGCACGACACAAACCAGTTTTGGATTACCCAGGTCCCATCAGACCCACCAGATTGGGCACCAGGGCCAGTACAAAAGAACAGAAAGCACAGGAAACCTCCTGCATAGATATTTAAAAACAAGTTACAGCTTTTTCTGACATATTCCACTTCAGCAGTAAAGCATCATCTTCAGCTGCACTTTGCTGATGAGTAAAGGGTACTATTAAATAGTTTAGTAGTTATTTTCTTCCCACTAAACAGATTCCTCCTTGTCCCTCTTTGCTCCCTCAATTATTTTTGTTCATGATATTTCTTCAGTGTTGGAATACTCCAAATTTGCATAATAAATTTTATTTCACTCCTTTTTCTAGAAACTTTAATGCCTTTATTAAGCCCACGCAACAATGAAACAATGACATGCCTCAGCCTTCCAAAAGGGAAAAATTTAACTCACTTGTGTACCTAAAAACTTGGACTTAGAGGGCCCTCAGTGTAAGGCAAACACAGTTGTTAAATACCACAGAATCCTGGAATGGTTTGGGTTGGAAGAGATCTTAAAGCTCATCCAGTCCCATCCCCTGCCATGGGCAGGGACACCTTCCACTATCCCAGGCTGCTCCAAGCCCTAATGTCCAACCTGGCCTTGGACACTGCCAGGGATCCAGGGGCAGTCACAGCTGCTCTGGGCACCCCGTGCCAGGGCCTGCCCACCCTCCCAGGGAACAATTCCTTCCCAGTATCCCATCTAACCCTGCCTTCTGGCAGTGGGAAGACATTCTGTTTTCCTAAACTATAGGCTGAGTTACTATGATACCACGTAACTAGAAAAAGTATAGTTTGGAGAACATTTTTGGAGTAAGGTATTCCTCTATTTATTTGTCCATCTCAAGGTAACGTGGGGGATTTGAATCATGTGCTAGCAGCAGCTATTCTGAATAAGAAAATGTTTCCCCCCCATCATCTCATTTGCACACCTTCCCATTGCCTTTTCTTCTTGTCCAGGCTGCAGCCTGAATTGGCACAAGTTTCAGACACATTTTCAGAGTCCCTAACCCATTTTGGCAGCATGTGGGACAGTTTTATGGCAATCCCCAAGGACGGCCCATCCCCTGCTCTCCAGAGCACCTCTCCTGAAAGTTTTGGCTTTGTCCCTCCAACATAACTCACGTGCTGAAGAGGGATTAGACACAGGGTCCTATTTCCCTGTGGACTTCAGGAGTTACCTGGAATGTGAGGGTTTCACTGCAGACAGTAACTAATTCCAGTCATGGACCAACCAGAATTCCAGCAGCTGTTCCAGCTTTCTTCCTCTCGTATAGAAATGAGAAGCAGGAAAGAAAGGTGTCTGAAAAACAGATGAGGAGGGTTATGCAATGTCCAATGACAACTCTAAAGGAAGATTGTGTTCACATTTTCTGTGGTGTGACATGTAAAGCATGACTCAAATCATTTAATCTGGCTTTTGTAACAGTCAACAATTGATTGGTAAATAGATGAGGTGTTAAATATGTGCACTGGAAAATTAAGACCTTCATTTTCTGAAGTGCATATATTTCTTAACTTTCTCAAAACTATGTCCTCCATTTTTAATGGAAGGGCATTTTCAATGTTCCCTCCTCCCTTGCAGATTGAATTTTTTATCAGCTAACATGTATTTGAGTGGAACTGGTGTGCTGCTCATTAAGAAAATCTAACCTGAAATAGCTTTTCAGAGAGCTTAAGCAGTATCTTGGAATTGATTGATTTGAATACCCAATTCACAAACCCTTAGATTGCCTTTTTAAAATCTCCCACCAACCCTGCACAAGCTACAAACATCTCCAGACACTCTGGAATTTTCTTAAACCCCGATGGCAAAGCGCATATTCCACAAAGAAAAAATCCATGCCAGCATTCCAGCTTTTACTCCATATACTTTGGAACACCAGGTTAAGAGGGAAAAAAAATCAGGATTCAGAACACTCTTATTAAAAGGTCAGGTCTGTGCTTTTGCCTGAGCTGTGCTGAAAGCTGAATTCTAGAGAAGAATCCACAGAAATGGCACATTCCCTATCACCAGTATTAAGAGGAAATCTTCAATGTATCAGAAAATTTCAGTTGTTTTTACAGAACACTTGGAATGAGCCAATATTTGAAGAATCCACACCAAAGCTGTATAGGGTTTTGCAAACCAAGGACTTGTTAAAGACAGCCTGAAATTATTAGGGAACTAATATGTTCTGTGGCCTTTACTGTGGGCCAGGATTAAAGCATTAATCTCCTTCTGGGGTGGCTGCTGGGATATGAGTCACTTTTACATTTGCTGCTCAGATATATTCCTCAATGATGTCTGCAACACACCAACATTACACCCCACACAGAAAGTAAACAATTTATTCTTCATAGCTGGCTGTCACTGCTGCAATCACAACAGGATAGAGATCCATTTCCTAAGTGGAAGAGGTGAGAGAAGGAATGCAATAATGTAGATTGATAATGTAAATTTTGAGGGTGACTTTGGAATACTGGTGGCTTTGCAAACCTAGAAAATACAAAATAAAATCCCTAGTGTAGTGGTTTGTGACCGGGGGACACTTTTGGAAGTAGTGCACGGGAAACTCTTAGCAGCTTCCTCCAGGTCTGACAAAAACAACCAATCAGTCAGTAATTAGCTTTGAGGATTGACACTTCGTTACACCAGTGAGAAAGTTCATACGCTTCTGCAAACACCCATGTCAAAAATGAAGAAATCCTGGGAAAAATCTCTCTTGATTTCCAGCTGGGAAAGAGGTAACAGGGGTCGGGTCGGGCCGGGCGGCTCTGCCGCCAGCCCGAGCCCAGCCCGCGCGGCCCAGCAGAGCCGGCCCTGGCCTGGCCCCGTGGGTGCTGGGCAGGAGAAGAGACTCCATCAGCCTCAGCCCTGCTCCCGTGGTGTTCCAAGCGGCTGAGATCCTGGCTCTTCCCCCAGCGTGGCCGATCCTGGCTCCTGCCGCAGCTCTTGGAGCCTGCCGGGGTCAGGTGGCCATCTGCAGGCGCTGGGCGAGATTTTAACCCTCTCAGTGCTCTGACCCTTCCCGAGAGAGAGAGAAAAGACCAAAAATGCCAGAATGTAAAGAGACAACATGATATACTGAGTCAGTGATGAAGAGGATGAATTCTAGAGGAGAAGGATGAGGAGATGCCTTGATCTTGAGGCTGAAATCCTCTTGCCAAGGCTATGGAGAAAGACTTTCTTTTCCCTGTAACACATGAAAGCACTATGGGGAGGTGGCTCTTTACTTAGCAAAGGCCCCTATGTAATTCTGTGAGAACTT
>VZSE01013366.1:525223-636743 GCA_013398275.1 Promerops cafer | reverse complement strand
GGCAGCTGCTATTCCTGAGAGTTGAAAATCACAAGAGAACCTTTCTTTTCGTGTGGAAAGTCTCCAGGACAATTTGCAAGAGGGACTTCTCTCCCTAGGTGAATTGATGAAAGACTATTCTAAAGGTGGTAAACTGACTGAAAATACTGAGTTTTGTTTCTTTACATTGACAGTGGGAAAGAAAAAGGTGGTGGGAAGGGGAAGGTTCTGAAGGGTTTTGTTTGTTTGTTTTCTCATTTTTTTCTTCCTCTAGTTACTGTCAATAAACCTCTCTTTATACCCTTTTAAGTATTGAGCCTGTTTTGCCTTTCTCCTAATCCCATCTCACAGCAAGAAATGAGTAAGTACACCCTAGTGAGTGCACCTGTGATTGGCCAGCACAAAAACCAATACACTGTTTGATGCATTAGCTGGGAAATTTGGAATTGGCGAACCTAAACCATTACACCTAGAAAACACACAAACCTAATAAATACTATAGGAACAGTATTTACCAAAACCAGGACCTCACACATGCTGGGTTTTGTCTCTGTTTTCTTGTATAAATCTGTAGGAAACAACTGAGTCAAACTTTCTACAGTACTCAAAGCACCTTGGTATAAAAAACTAAGAGAAAGCAATAAATTAAGAGCAGGACTTTCTGTGAAAAGTTTGTGCACCTAACTGGAGAAGGATGAAATACTGACAGCTATTAAATCCAGTACTCTAAATGCAGCCCAAGAACCTCCACAGTTCTGCTGGCCAGAAACTGTAAAGAAGCACTGGGGAGGGATCACTTCATACTGACCCTACCTCTTACACTTTATTTAAGGGTCTTCTGAGGATACAGACCTACAGTTAAAGCAAATACCCCCAGCCCTACATAGCTTGGAAGGAAGGAAAACTTCATTAGCTCTTGTCTCCTCCCTTCTATATATTTTACATTCACTTTAAAATTACAAAGGAAAAAATATCCAAGAGTAGGTGATGTGGATTAAATCCCATCATGTTACAAGTTAACAAGTCATTCTTTTTCAGGTCAATCTGGGCACATTCTGGGACATATTTTAGAGCAGGATGATGGTTACATCAAGGTTTTGGGTTCAATCCCTGAAAGGGCCAATCACTTAAGAGCCGGACTTCATGCTCCTTGTGGGTCCTTCCAGCTCAGAAATGTGATTCCATCACATTCAAATTTTCCAGGAGTATTTTGTCTGAGACATAATAAGGAAGCTAATCAGAATACATGGCATACCTTAAATAATAAGAAAACTTAGTTCTTTACAGCAGCCACAACTTTTCCAAGCATTTCCAAGCTCTTTTTGATGATGGCACAGTGCATGAGGAAACTGCACATTCTTTTGTGTCTCACCTGATGAACAGGTTTCCCCCACAGATAATGGCTATGAAAACTATGTTGGCTTTGGGGGATTTTAAAGAACCAAGACAAACTTGTGTCCTTTCACAAGCCCCAACAGAGCTCCATCCTGCAGTGTGAATAGGCCAACAATGAATCACCTGCAGGAGGACAATAGGAACCACTGAAGCACTCATTCCAGGTAGCTGAACTATAGAACAATTTCTATTCATTAATTTGGTTATTTCTGGAAGAAATGAACCACATAAGCAGCAGGTGCATATGCTAATAGAATGACTTCATGATTTAATTAAGCCATATTTCCCTACAGAGTAATTACATATGTTGTTTACTCAACTTTTTTAAAGGCCATTAAAAAAAAATGCAATCACATTCGTTCCTGGCTAAAAATAAAAGATCTCAAGAACTTCAAACACACAAAAAAAGTAGTGAACAGACTTAGTAGATCCTGCACATACCCAATGAACACTTGCTATGTACAATCCCATATAGGAGCTTCTCTAACAGATGGTGTTATCCAAACTCCTATGAAAACCTGTCTGCTCTGATCCCACCCAGTGTAATGTGTGAGGAGATCTTTTATGTTGGCTGCCTTGGCTGTAAGAAAACTAGGAGTTTAGAGATTTAGGTTAGATATTAGGAAAAATCTCTTCATGGAAATGGTTGTAAAGCAATGGAACAGGATGCCCAGGGCAGTGGTTGGAATTGTTCAAAAAACAAGTGGATGAGGCACCTTAAGACATGGCTTAGTGGTGAACAGGGTGGTGCTGGGTTGATGTTTGGACTGGATGATACTAAAGGTCTTTTCCAGCCTTAATATTTCTGTGATTCTGGTCTAACCCAGCAGATATTGCAAAGTGACATCTGAAATAGAGACTACAGAGCCTAAAGAAGAAGATTAATCTAATGAGATGACAATTTTCTGAGCTTAAGACACACACACAGCATTTTCCTCAAAGGACAAGGGTGATCTCATCCCAAATGAGTCCTGCTGCTGCAAAACTGATCCTGCTGCTGGCCTGGATTCCCCACAGCTACAGCTGCTGTTCCCACTATTCAGTGACAGGTACATCCATTATTCTGGAATAGTGAGGCTGGGGCACAGATTCCCCAGAGCAGCTGTGGCTGCTCCTGGATCCCTGGCAGTGTCCAAGGCCAGGCTGGATGGGGCTTGGAGCAGCCTGGGATAGTGGAAGGTGTCCCTGCCCACGGCAGGAGTGGCACTGGATGAGCTTTAAGGTCCCTCCCAAATCAATCCATTCTGTGATCCTCTCCTTTTCTGTTGTGAAAAAAACATTACTGTGTGGAAAATATTAAGATGACAGCACTGAAAATGTTAATGCAGCCAAAAGCCACTTGTTGTTTCTTTAGGTACATTCACAGATTTATCTCTGTGCTTTGCCAATTCACTGCAGTAGAACACAGAGAATTTCAGGGTGAACAAGTCAATTCACAGGCAGTAGAAGCCCTCAGACCTGCAGGCAACTTAGCCAAATATAACACTGACATCTAGAAACAGAAAGAGAAACAGCCAAATTCAAACCCACTACGTGTGGATTCGAGTCTGCTAAGTCCTCTCCTCCAAACTGTGCCCAGACAGTGCCTCCGAGCTTCCTCCAAAGCATGCAAATCCCTCTCTGCAGCAGAGACTGCTTTCAATTCCACCTGTGAAAAAGAAACTTCTTTCATTCTTAAGGAGAATAATGCACACCAAGTGATGTTTAACAGAAGGAATTTTAGGTAGTTTTTTTTTTTTAATCCTTGTTTGTGCAAAACAATACAAATTCAGATTCTGTTGCATCTGTCTTAAATATGACTCTGTTGGAAACACATATTTCCCAGAAAATAAAGATGGGAAGACATTCTGTATTGCAGGAGAGATGTGTCAAATGCGTGTCACATAGCTATTAAATTGAAAAATGGAACTTGCAGTAAAATCTGAGGATGTTTTCAAAACCTAAAAACCACATTTTCTCTTGCTTCACTTGTGCCGACACAACTTAAAATATTTCAGTAAGGTATTTATTTTTTTCAAGATGCTCTCTGTCCATTGTCCATGTGAGATCTGTTATTTTCCGTCAGCGTAGCACTTCTGGAAAAGCTACTTCAGCAACTTTCTCAGAAATGAGGAGTTTGTATAAATCAAGGTTTGTAAAGAAGAGCTAGCAAGTGCAACTTACAGGTCAGATGCTGGTCTGCCTGCAATCTTAAGAATAAAAAATAAAGAAATGATATATTCAAAGCACATGATTTGTCTTGAAACAGCCAGAAATCAGGGAAACAGAGCATGTAGTAGTTTGGGGTTTTTTCCCCTTAAAGCAAAAATTTGATTTTAGAAGCACATGTACAAATCTAACTTACCCAATGGCTTTCCCAGTCCCTCAAACTATCAAAATAGCCAATAAAAAAAAAAAAAAAAAACCAAACTCAACAGAGAATAATTATTATATTGGCAGAAATTGGCTCAATGGGTAATTTTGCTAGAATGAATCAGAGCCAAGATGGAGTCTTTCTGTACCTACACAGATGTCAATGCATTTGAAGTATTTTCTTTTCAGTTTTATTGCACACAGTAATATTGTTTGCAGGTTACTTGCTCTGCATATTTAAATCTTAACCCCAAACACTCAAAATGCAGGAGATGTTAATACCAAAACCATTGAAACCACATGAACTCCCCAGAAGGCTGTCAATCCAAGGAGTGTATAAATGAACTGCTGGCAGGAAAAATGGCCACTCTGGAAAATACTACATTTTAGAAAGGTCTTACCAATCTCAAGGTTGTATTCAAAACTGTAGCTAAACAGAAAATCCACTGCCCCGGGAGAATAACCGTGAGCAAATATCTGTGGCCCAACTGTGTAAGAGATGCAAGAGGGGTTTTTGAGAAGAGAGTTACTTCTTGGTTTATCACATGTTTTATCAGTAAACTTCAAGCAGAATTGCCTGAGCATTATCTCATGTTCCTCTTTTTGCCCCTTCTTTTTCTACTTAATACTAATATAATTTTACAGATAGTTCTTCTATCAGTGCTCCTCAAAATTTCACATTTTGACTCAAAAATTGCTCGGTTAGAATTTTATAAATTAAAACGTGTCTCAGTTTGAAAGGAAGTGAGTTTTTTGGGAAGTTTTAGTCAAACCAATCAGTGGTCAGGTTTGAATATTGACACCTGGTGTGACCACTGCAGACGTGAGTCACCTCTGAAGACACACGGGGTTAAAAGCAGAGATTTCCCAGAGTTCGCTCTCTTTCGCCCCTGGTAGCCCAGGGAGCGGCACCGTCTCTGCCCCGCCCGGCCACATGGCGGGGTGGGGGAGGGGAGCCATGGAGGCCCAGGCTGAGGTAGGCCGGAGCCCCGGAGAGAGAGAGAAGGTGGAAGGGAATGGAACCGGGCCAGCCCCTGCAGGACTGAGGGGTGGAGAGACACCGAGATGTCTTTTGTGTCCCCCCCCTGGAGAGAGGGGGGGAGAGAGACAGAGAGCGAGCCTGTGCCGGCAGAGGAGGCGGCAGGGGGGGTGATGCCCAGCATGTGGGAGTGCCACCGTGAGATCTCAGTGCCCTGAGGGCAGCGGAGCTCGGACTTTTAACCCTTTCCTGGGTGAAGGAAACTTTGTGAAACATTAGTCCTCCTGGCTGGTGGTTGGAGAGAGAAGAGAGACAGTCTGGGACCTGAGATGTTAAGAAGATGTGGAAAAGCTGAAGTGGGAGGAGATGATGGAGTGGCTTTTTTAGCTGGACTTTTCTTGTATAGCCATAGACTGAACCAAGCTACCTGTAATACATGAGACTGCATTTGGGTGGATGCTATAGCCTGAGCCAAGAGACTGACCTGCTGTAATGATATTATATAAAGGAGTGAACAGAGGAAGATGAAGAGGGCGTGGTGGTGCCTTCCATCTTCAGGGAGAAGAGCTCTGTTCTTGAGAAAACCCTCGGCCCCAGGGGATGAGAAAATGGGGGGGACTGTTGTCCCAAAAATGAGACACGGTTGTTTTTTTCAGCACTTGGCAAAGCATCCTTGAAGAACCCTGAGCAGTTTCGGTCCATGGACGGTGGTGAGAGCACTGTACATGGAAGGAGGATGTCACGATGGCAGAGTTTCTCCGGGCGGTGCCATGTGTGACAAGGAAACATGGGGAGTTTCAACCCTGTTTTGTGGGGAGGACTGTGGTACAAGAGAGACTCCTCTCTCCCCTGATGGACTGAGAATTGATTATCAGAATGTTGGTAACTTGATCAGGACTCCAAGATTTTTGTCTCACTGTGGTTTGGTGGAAATTGGGTGGGAGGAGGAGGAATGGTTTAAAAGGTTTTCATTCTGTTTCCTGTGTGTTTCTGATTTTAGTTTGTAGGTTAATAAAGTTTTTTCCCTCTCTTTCTAAGTTTGAGCCTGCTCTGCTCTGTTCCTGGTCGCATCTCACAGCAGTTAGTTGAAGAAAATATATTTTCATGGGGGCACTGGCATTGGGCCAGTGTCAAACCTTGACAAACCGTTCTTGTGTTCCATGATCAGCACTGACTGTCAGAAGGTGCATTACATTCTTCAAGAGGAATCCAGGCCCCGTTTACCCTTTCTGACCACACAGTTCTCAGAAAACACACTCAGCAAATAATGAATTTTCCCTACCATCAATTTTTGTCGTGCATTAGCTCTACAGCCCAGTTACAGAAATGATTTAATAGGATAATAACAAGAACCGTTTTTGCCTTTATCATCTCCAACTGAGGCTAAATCACTCATCCTTGCACAGACTCATTGTGCTCTGAGAGCAGATAAGTGGAAAACAAAGCAACAGAGACCTTCAATTCCAGCTGAAACGAGTGTATTTTTACCAGAAAAGGTACTTATCTTGAAATGGGAAACGTGCACACTAGGATTCTGCACTTTGGTTTGCCTCTCTCATATTTAGCCTTCAGTTCAAAGGGGATTTATCCAGATGACATCTGAGAACTGATATGACACTGACTTTTTTCTTCCTAAACAGAGAAAAAAATTGTATAAGAAAATTAAGGTTGTAAAAGCTGGATTTTGGACAGAATTTTTTCCTTCAAGAAACACTCAAATAGCTAAGACACTGAAGAATATGCTAATAAAGGGGATTGTAACCTTTATGATGGAAGAATTCCCAGCTTACTATGGTCTTAATATACACACATGATAATTATGACATAAATATAAACTGACTTCAGAACAAAAAATTTACTGAAAAAAAGAAACACAACACTACAGAATGTCCCTGAATGAGTGCCTGAAGTTGCTCAGAAAATGCTTCTGTGTTACCTAATCTCCTGCCTTCATAAGATTAACAGTTCTGCTCCCAGAACAGAAGAGTAAATTGTAAATCTGATAGAACTCACTGTGCATTTGCAGTGGAAAAACACCAAATTCAATCTTTTTTCCCCCTTTCTCTCCTGGTATTTACTTGGAATACATTTCTAACAAATTTAGTAGCTAATCCTCCTCCTCTTATTTCTTTTCAAGTCATTTAAACATTACAAGCTGATATATTATTACACATACTGGTGAAAATATTCAGAATTTGAATACTGTTCTCATTAGAAAATTCACTCTACACAGATCAGGGTTTTATGATCCCCCAAGTCCAAATTTACAAAGGCGAGTGATGCACTAAGGAATGTATGGGCTTGCTGAGGGTAGATTTTTCCTTCATGAGAACAATTCCTTCCTCTTGCCTTTTGGATGACATGCACTGCACTGGATATTTTTTTTTGCTAGGTAAAAAATGATTTCTTGAAGTATGCTGGCTTTGTCATACTGATCTACTGGATTTTTCTAGCAATCCTGTTTTGAGAGTATTATCTGTGGTAAAATAACAGTCAGAATTTATTGGGGAAAGAAGGCTTGAAAAACCTTTCTAGCAGAAATAGATATGTTCAAGGTGAAGATCTCTAGTATTACTCAGATTTTTGGAATCAGACAGGTGCAATTTCATTTATTGAGTGCTTTCTTTGTGTTTTGCAGCAGGAAGGCATCAAGAACAAAATAAAACTGATTTATAAGGTAATGCATGTAGAAACAATGTGCATTTAGAAATCTGATTTTATGATTTTGGCCCAGGCAAATTTCGATACATCAAGACACACCAGAAGGAGCTGATTGCTGTGGTACCAGGCAATATTTGATGATAAACACCTACCACAGGGACTATGTAACTTCTTTTGGCTGACTTTTATGTGCGTGCCCAGTTTTTAAAACCCAGAGTGAGGAAAACTCATCTGAGAATGTTTTGTCCATCATGTGAGTTGAAAATGAATTATCTGAACAGGCCCTGAAGTGTGGTCCAGCAGAAACACAACTGGTGTCACCTTTGGCAGCATTACTGTGGGTCACTACCTTTAGAGCAGGTCACTGGAAACAATTGACAATGTTCTGCTGGAAAAGCTCCTGTTAGCACAAAGAATGCCTTTCCAGCAGGGAACCCTGGAAGCAAGTCCCTTCACAAGTATTCTAGGACCTGCACCAAAGAGGAGATCAGAAAATGTAAGAGAGAGGGAACAAAAGCCATTTTCATGCCCCTTTCCTGAAGCCCCCCTGAGGCTGTTAGCTGGCTGCAGGTTCATGACAGGAACTTGGGGTGTCTCTGTGATTAGGACAGAGGAGGAGAAGGACTTTTTCCTCAACTGCTGCTCTGCACTGGGCCTGCACTCCTCTCCTTACGAGAGGAGAGGCAAAGGGTTCACACAGTCCCTTCCTGAAGGAGGAACACATAGGGCACAACCCTCAGCTCCCTGGCCATGTAAGAGCCGTAGAACCACAGAGTCACTGAATGGTTTGGGTTCAAGGGACCTTAAAGCCCATCTCATTCCTGCTGTGTGTAAGGACACCTTCCCCTAGACCATGTTTCTTCCTAATATCTCATTTAATCCCAGGCTCTGGCAGTGGGAAGCCATTCCCCTTTGTCCTGTCACTCCATCCCTTGTGGAGAGTCTCTCTCCATCTGCCTTGTAGCTCCTTCAGGTGCTGGAAGGTCTCAGTTAGGTCAGCCTCAAGCTTCTCTCCAGGCTTGCAGACAACCCCAGCTCTGCTCTCCAGGTCAGAGCAGAGATCAGACAATGTGATACCTCTGCTGCTGATTTTCAGGGAATGCAGACTGCTGGGTCAGAGCAAGCATCTGACTGTTCACTGGCTGCAGTGAAGTGGGATAAATTCACCTACAGTTAGGGAAGAGGGTCAGTTTGATCCAACAGCTGCAGGAGTAGCTTGCAAACACAATCTATGAGAACATTAGAGAGAAGGAATTGAGGATGAGGCAGACAGAAGCAAAGCAGATCCCCAGAAGCAGCAGAGGAACAGCTGGGAAGTGAAGTTCCACCACAACTCATGGAACTTTATTTATTTGCCCTATAAATCATATAAAATATAAAAAATATAAAATAAAGGTCTACTCTAGAGGAAACACAGGTATATGTGTGGACCAATACATGGCTCCAAGGTGTCTTTGAAACACTTTTATAGGGCCCTTCTTTTTTCACAATCTGCATTTTCAATCTACATTTTTTTTTCATTCAGTGAGGCATTGAGGATATAAGGAAAAACAAATAATACTGGGTTCAAGATTGGGTAACAAGCAATTCATGACACTTTTCTGTCATGGCTATATGCTACTAATCACCAAATATTCATGCATTAGCATTTCTAAGGCTTCAAGTGTCCAGCAGGTTGAGGGAGGTGATTCTCCCCTTTTCCTCTGCCCTGGTGAGATCTCACCTTGAGTGCTGCCTCCAGCTCTGGGGTTCCTGCACAAGATGGGGACCTGTCTTGTTACGGAGGATGTACTCGGAGGGCTGGAGCCCGTCTGAAGGGGCTGATAAAAAGGAGGCAGAGAGACTATTTACATGGCAGAGAGTAACAGGACAAAGGTCAATGGTTTTTAACTGCCAGAGGGCAGGTTGAGATCAGATGTTAGGAAGGAATTGTTCCCTGAGAAGGTGGGCAGGCCCTGGCACAGGTTGCCCACAGAAGCAGTGGCTGCCCCTGGATCCCTGAAAGTGTCCAAGGCCAGGTTGGATGGGGCTTGGAGCAGCCTGGGATAGTGGAAGGTGTCCCTGCCCATGGCAGGGGGTGGCACTGGGTGGGCTTTATGATACAAACCAGTCTGGGATTCCCTGTTTCTATGATTCTATAGTTAAGTTATAGTAGGAACTTTTCATTTGTGACAGAGTATGCTGGGGGAGAAGGATGGACCTGTCTCTTTGCAGTAACCACAAACACAAGACTAGGAATATGAAATTGCCATATCCACGGGCTTAGCACAATGAAACAAATCAGTGTAATTTCATTTCTAAACCCCAACTCTGTCCCACGTGTGTTTTCATTCCCACACACATGCACACACTTGCTCATTCTCTGCATAGGTCCTACAGCAGTCACAATCCAAACACTTCAGTCACAGAATTGCCACTAAAAGCCAGAAAAGTGATGTTACGATGTGACCTTGTCCATATCCCTGCCTGAAGGTGTTCTCCCTGATCTCTGCCTTCTCCAACCAGGCCCCTCCTGCAGGTCACATCCCATTCTCATTAGTGTCCCTAATGCCAGACCCAATCCATCCAAACACTGTGTTCTGTCTACAAACCACATGCAGAACATTTTATTCCCTCTCCTCTGCAGTGCTGCTTCACTTATTGTCCCCCCTCTCTCAGGATTCTTTCTGGGGGGAGAAAGAAGTGCCTCATCAGAGAAGTCCTTTTCCTCATTAATAAAATACCAATATCAGATCTAGGGTACCTAATTAACATTTAAGAAGTAACATCAGTAGAAATTAGTATAGTATTCATTAGAACTGTTTTGTCTGTGTAATTGATAAGTGTTAACAGCATAAATGAAGGCCTGTGTAGCTTTTTAAGGTTGCTTCATTTTCTAATGCAGATTTTAGATAATTGTGTTTTGAATCTCCCTAGGCCTTTCTCAATTATTTACAATGGAGCTGATGGCACCTGAGAGATGGTCGGTTTTGGATTCAGGGGAAGTGATCCCTCATTACAAACAACTGTCCCAGCATATCGGTGACATGTCAGACTTACCAAACCCAGTCAAGGCTTGTACCAGAATTATGGATACATCTATACCTCTGTGTGTTGGCCTTGATTACTTAACCCGTGCTTTCCGTTTTGAAGGTCAGCTTGGGCAGTGACTTTTCCTAAAGTGTAATCCAGAAATGCCACATGGAACCATTCCAAACAATCTGTTTTGCTCTCTGACCTCATGCTCACTTTGTACCACAGGTAATCACTTTCTGCTTCTGTCAGACAGCTGTGCCCTGAAATCCTAACCCTTACCTGCTGCTGAAAATTCATCTGCCACACATCTCTATGCAAAATATAACCCATGTAAAGTAGTTTTAGGTTTTTTGGATCCAGTTACAAACATAAGGGCTCAGGTATTGCACCCAGGAAACCAAGACAACTAAAATGGGAAGAAGATTTTTTTGCCCTAGAGAGAGAAGAAAAGCAAGGAAAAAGACAAACCAAAGCAACTGATCATATGTTAAAGATCTATTCAACCAGATACAGCAGCAACACAGAACTTCAAATATTGTAGTTGTCAAAATGAAGTCGAGACATTAAGTAATTTGCTGGACAGGGAGCTAAATAAAACAGATGCATTATTTCATTTAAAAACAGATTTGTTCTTTAAGGCTTTCCTGTGAAATATTCTAGATCAGGAGTCCATAGGAGAAGCATTGATTTTCCTATCAATGAAAACCTATCAAGTGGGAAAACATGCAGTGAGATGAAAGGGATCATCCAAATGATTTATGAGTTTTGCAGTGATTTTGGTTATTTATAAAATGCTTTGCAGTTTTTTTTCTGGAATGACTTTGTTCCAAGTCCTTCCTGCAGACCACCCGACTGGTGTGAACATCACGAAAAATAATTCCAGCCTAAATCACTGCTAAACTGGCAGCAGTCATGCCTGAGAACAGAAACCATTATTGTGTCATCAACAAGCTTCCTCCCCTACATTAATATCCCCCTTTAATTTTCTACCCTGCTTCCACAGAGCAGACACTTCCCATTCCAGCTGATGAGGGCTGACGGTGCTCACCCTCTGAAAACTCCATCAAAAAACCATCAGAGCTGCAATCACAGAACAATAAAAGCAGGGGAAAGCTCAGTTCCTGCAGAAATGGGCCACATGAGCTCCTGCACTTACCCAGAAAAACAGACTCGGGGTGTTGGGTTATGCGGAGGTGCTGGAAAATATGGATAGGGGAGGATGGATTGAGGAGCCCAGAGGTTAAAGTGTGGATCATTCATGTATTTGCTGCTATTAAGTGTCAGATGGATGAATAAAGCAGGCTAATCTGGGATCTATTTAAAATGAAAAATATAAACCTTGTCTTTGGGCATATCTAAATTATGTGTATGGTGAGACAATGGTTAGCCCTATTATTTCAGTGAGGATTAGGTACTTTGGTTCTGATTTTCCGCTTTCTGCCACTGCCCTGCCCACCCTTTATTAATTTCCCTAAGAAGAGTATATCTACAACAAAGCAGTATATCTACAAACTGCACAGGTTTTGGGGAAGCTGAGAGGAACTTTACTGCACATTGACTCTTCAGATGCTGTCTGACCTGTTTGAAAAACTGCATCGCTCTGGAAAACACAAAAACCAACATCTTTCATCAAAATTCTGCCTTCCCTGGCTTGCTTGCTGAGGCAAGCAGCCTGTGGCTGTGTTTGCAGCAAACTTCTGAGAAAACTGATCAGCAACCTGGCTCTAATGGTCCTAATCTGAATTTCTCCTGCTTTCAGGGTAATAGTTAGCAAAGCTGGAAAAATACGTTTTGTAAATAAACCCTGCAAAGAAGATAGTCCTCCCTTCAATCACTGAATTGGTTTTAATCTACTTTTTAATCTTAAGAGATCGCTAAAGACATCAGAAAGGGGTGGTCAAGCCTACTCATTTGTTCCTGCTGTGTGCAATGATTGTTCAATTCCAAATGAAACAAATGGCCCGAAGCTGACTCACTGAAGGAGTAAGAGATGGGGCACAAAGTACCCCTGGAACTCATCACCTCAGAGGGCCTCCAGCAGGACACTGGAAAACCTCAGCTCAGGAAACAGGGAAAGAACGATCCTGGCTTCTCAACACAGGAGCTCAGGAGGAACCGGCACCAACCCAACCAGTGCTACAAAACCAAGCGGCCTCTCTGTATCAAGGTTCTGCTGAAAAAATCTTGACCCATCACTGCTTTTCATGTGCATGAAAAAATCTGCGATTGGCATTTTCCAGCTGCCAATATTTTGTCCTAACTAATGCTTTTAAAATATGCCTTAAGTTTAGAAAATAATAAACCAGGAACATTTTAAAAATATAGTGTATGTGGATTGATTTGTACTTGTCACATTAACTGATGGAAATTACAGACCCATATTTTTCTAAGGGAAAATTACCCCCTCTCTCAGAGTACATTTCATCCTTAGGCTGCGGAGTGGTTTGGGTAAGGGGGTAGGTGGGCCTTCCCACAAAAGGAAGCTCCTGTCCATGGCTGGACACAGGATTGCTGTGAGCTGCCCCTCCTGCCTTGTCCTGCCAGTCCTGCCCCAGGACAGGTGCCTGTCCCTGCTCCTGCCAGTCTCTGGACTACCCACCAAGCTGGAGAAAGCTGGAGAGGAACCTTTCACAAGAGCAAGTAGTGACAAGACAAGCAGGAAAAGCCTGGAGGTGGGCAGATTTAGGAGAGATATTAGAGAGAAACTCCTCCCTGTAAGTCTGGGGAGGCCCTGGCACAGGGTGCCCAGAGCAGCTGTGGCTGCCCCTGGATCCCTGGAAGTGCCCAAGGCCAGGTTGAATGAGGCTTGGAGCAGCCTGGGACGGTGGAAGGTGTCCCTGCCCATGGCAGGGGTGGGAATAGATGGGCTTTAAGGTCCTTCCTGGAGCAAACCATCCCATGAGTCCAGGATTCCATTAGCTGTGAACTGCTGTGGCTTCACTAAGGCTTCCCAACAGGCCAGGAGCTCCAATCACTTGTAAAATGCCAAGAGAAAAGCAACAGAATGACTCAGTGAGCTAAAAAACTTGACCCATAAGAGAAGACTGAAGGTTCTATGATTTTTTGGAATTTAAAATGCTGTGAAGCCTCCATGACAACAATTTTCCTTTACGGAAAATTGCTGTCAAGGGAAGGGGACAAAACTATTCATCTCAAGACAGGACAAGAAGGGTTAAACTGCAGCAAGGAAAATTTTGTTCAGACGTTAGCGAAATCTTTCTATCTGTCAAGGTGGCTCAGCACAGAAATCAATTGCCAAGGAAGAGTGGAATCTGTCACAGGAGGGTTTGAAGAACAGGCAAGCTAATTAACTGTCAGGCATGGCTGAGGTCTAATTGCTTCTGCTGGGGAAGGGGGCTGAACTACCTGACCTCCTCAGTTACCACCAGCTTTACCTGCATTGATCAGAGCATCTCCAGAGTAACAGAACCATCTACACCCCACACATTTATAGAAAGGTAGAACATGAGTAACCCAAATCAACCTAAAAGTTAATTACAGACATATAAAGCACCTAATGCTATGTTGCTGCTACCTTACTAAGTATAGAACTAAATCCATAACATCCCCTCAGTAACCATATTTTGCTGCCAACATTACTGGACTATGAATCACTCAGCCTTCCATTGAAACACATGGCACACACTTATTTTTTACTCCACACAATTGCTGTATTCGAGCCTTTTGTGCACGATACATCATGACCATGTTTTGGTGGGAACTCTGGCAGTGGTACCTGCACTTGCCCAGGTGTGCACAGAGCACTGCAGCAAAGTGCAGAGGGGAAAAGAGGTGTTGGAAGGCATTTCTTTGTAACTCACCTTCTGTCAGTCGCACACAAAACCCATCCACGGGTATCTCAGAGAGGGGAGTCCTGACCCAGGACTCCTGGAGAGCTCCAGCTTTGTTTCCCAGTGGCAGATTGAAGGGAGTATTGTTGCAGGATACTTCTTTCACTATTGCACTCTTTTACATAAACGACAAAATCAAATTCATGCAATTGAGACTAATTTGACACATTTCCTTTCTCTACTGCCTCTGTAATTAGCATCATTGCCATGCTGCTACATTTCACTGTTCTTTTTTTTCCTGACAGAAAACCCTTCAAATCTGTATTTCTTTCATACCTCATAGCTAAATGGTTAAAAGGCAAAAAGAAATTAGCTTCTTTACTTTAGGAATCCCTATTCTCTTTTTTAATTGGAACTGCAAAGGGAAAACAATTAAATGACACTGGGTTTAAAAAACTGTTTAAATTAAAATATGCAAAACATGTCAATCTTTCTATGAGAACCTGGAAAATATTTCTGAGAATTCTCACAGAATTCTGTGGTTAATTCAATGGCCAGAGGGGGCTATGTAAGTTTGACACAAAGCAGGAAAAGTGGATATTGTTGGAAGCATTGCCTAAACGCCATTTATAATTACAGAACATTCATTATAAACAATAAAGTTGCATGAAAGCAAATTGTACAACTGGAAATAATGGAATTAACTACAACACTATGCCATGACTCAGACCATAGCGTAGCACTTGAAGTATTTTCACTGAAAAAAAGCACTTTAGTGCTCTGTAGAAAGCTACATCCAGAAATGAAAGGAAACTCGCTTCCTGGAGAGATTATAGAGCCAGCTCTGCAGGAAAAGCAGGGCACTTTGCCAAAACCAAGTGTTACAGATCCAGTCAAACATCCATAGCGTTTTCTACAAACCAACCATTCACTGCCATCCCCCCAACACAGCCCCAGCACATGCTCTGCCCCCACGGATCTCCATCAGCTCATCCCAGGGAAAGGCAGGTAAACGGCAGCACAGAGCCAACTCAACACGATTTATGGGGGGTTTGCACGCAGTAAAGTTACTCTGAATGTACTCAGTTATGTTATTCCAGGTGTCTGTTCTGAGGGAGTTCATCTCCAGCATTGCTTCAGGCAATGGCAACACTACTGGATGCAAAAAAAGGCATAAAGAATTTATACAGATTTTCACCCTGCCAGAGGGCAGGGATGGATGGGATCAGATGTTAGGAAGGAATTCCTCCCTGTGAGGGTGGGCAGGCCCTGGCACAGGGTGCCCAGAGCAGCTGTGGCTGCCCCTGGATCCCTGGAAGTGCCCAAGGCCAGGCTGGACAGGGCTTGGAGCAGCCTGGGATAGTGGAAGGTGTCCCTGACATGGCAGGGGGTGGGACAAGATGACCTTTTAGGTCCTTTCAAACTAAACCATTCCATGACTCTGTGGTTCTATAATTTTATATGACTGAAATTCTATACATCTCATAATACTAATTACCTCTTGGCAGTTATGTTTTCATTTCTCACATTAGGTACCCTGCTGGGTAGAAACTGTTCATCTTTATAGTTTCCACTTAGTCCTTTAATATTAAAGTCATAGTGCTGGTTCAAAAATTTTGTTGTGCTTTTTTTCCCCAAGAAAAGTTTTTAATTTGAAAAAACAACTAATTACAGGACAAATTAGTCATTTGAGACAAGTAAAGCTTTTTTCTGTTTTGTTTTGTTTTTAAAATAAAATAAAGCATAGAGCAATACATCTCATACACACTCTGAAGTATTTGAACTGGCTATTGCCACTTGTAGAAAAAAGACTATAATGACTATAATGTCAAGTTAAAGAAAAGCCTGGGAATTCAGTACAGTAATATGGGAAAGCTGGAATCAAATGTAGCTCTTTCCCAAATCACCAGTCTTTACTATGTGCACTGCTAACCAGTGGTGGCTCTTTTGTGTGTTCTCTTTTCCCTTTGAGGGTCTAGGTCCAAACCACGATATCTGACATGCTCTGGGTGCTGTTGTCCTTTTTATTGTACCGCTCTGCTCTATATTTTTTGGAACTATTTCCTTTTTCCCTTGTATTACACCAGCAGTTCCTCTGCAGGCTCCTGATCCCTCAGTGCACCCCACCATGGAACAGACTGCAGTGCCCCATTTGTCACTGAAATCCCCACAGCCTTTTCTTTATCCAAGGAAGCTTTTTGGTAAACATTTCAAAGAACAACAGATGAAGACATCTGGAACATGGACTCCTCATGCTGTAAACAAGACATTTTTTATCTCAAAGCAGATTTTTTTTTTGTGGAATAAATAAAGTACTTTCAAAAGTTGTTTTTCTTCCTAGGCTATTTTTTAAAAAAAGGAATTACTTGTTAATCTGTAGCATTTCATGTCAAAGTAGATGCTGAAGAAGCACTAACATTTAAATATGTAGCAGGCAGCTCCCATGCCCACACTGGGAGGCACAGGAAATGCCTCTTAATTCATAACCATTTTGGAGCTCTGCAGGATTACAAACAAGGGAGATGCAAACCCATTTCTTGGGAGCTGCAGGTTTGCACAAACATGACTGAAACAGCTCACATGGTCCAGCACTACCACAAATGGACTTGATAACAGGAAAATGAGCATTTACCAGTTCCTTAAGGAAGGGAAAAACACCCAGCCAGTTTCAAACCCCACAACAGCATTTCCTGAGTTGCTGTTTTTGTGTGCTTCTGTGGGACACACTGCAGCATCACTGCTGGGCAACACCAACACAGGGATTTATCTAAGGCCACGCTCTATCACCCCATGGGGCCTGTCCAAGGCCAGCTTCAGGGCGAGAGACCATCAAAACTCATCCTCTTACTTGATTTTTTAAGCTTCAGGTTTATTTCTCCAAGTGCTACAATGGCAAGTCACCAGAAAAAGAGAATTTCAGACTGAGAAACAGCATTTATTCTGGTCCTTCAGTGACCATGAGGATGGGTACTGTGACCTGCATTAAATAAGATCGCTGCCTGCACTGAGGTGTTGTACAGAACTGTCTGGACTCTATTTTCTTGGCTCTCTTAGACATGGCTGGGTTAAACATAACAGAGAAAAAATCACCCTGCAAAGGGCCATTGCAACAGCTTCCCTTAACCAGCAGCTCTTGGAAGTACTGAGAGGAAACTCATTCAGACAAAATCACAGAGCAGCTTCTAAAACTTGGGAAATGCAGACTTTTAGTTTCCCTGGTTATATACAATATATGTGGGCATGTTAATAAAAGCTTTCTAGACCAATAGAATGGTTTGTCTCTAAGTGCTATAGTTTTTGATCTTTTAAACAATTGTAACAATTTAGATCAACTGTCAATCCACTGCTTTTCTGCAAAGAGACACTAATAAATTTACTAAAATTAAATTTCTTTTATGTAAAGTATATTTGAGAAAATCAAACAGAAATTATTTCTGACTCACTTTTAATAATTGCTTTCTAGAATCCAACTTCTGACACAAATTAATTCAACTCTGAGAGTTAAATAAAAACAAATTAATTCAACTCTCAGAGCTTGAGCATCCTGAACTCACTACAGCCTCTTTAAAAAACTAGAACTGAAATTATTTCTGACAATAATTTTAATAATTAGCAAGAGAGATGCATCACCATAATAAATTGCCAAATTACTGCACTGAAACCTGTGAGATTAAATGGAATGTGAAGAATCTCTTGTCCCATCAATCTTGTTTCTCTGAAGTCTACCCTTTTTCATTCCAAAGGTGTCTTGCTTACAAGAGTTTTTTTTATTTATCTGGTTTTGTCTCTAGCTGAAATTTGTTGAATGAAGTCAGGCTGTGCCTCCCATCACCAGTCTGTGTCTCCTGCAGGAATCCCACTCTCCTGCTGAGCACCCTCCTTAAACCCAGCTTTGGGCAGCCATGCTTCTTACCAAGCTCACAACCACTCTACTCAACACAAGCTCTTTGAGATCATCCCCCTCAGAAAAGATTTTTTGTCATTCCCTGTGCTCCAGGTTACTGATCAGACCTTCAGCTTCTCCTGGGTTTGTAACCTTTGAAGCCTTGTCTTGTAGTTTTGGGGTTCTAAGTGCTGGCATGGGTACAGACCTCCTCCCACCCCCATTTAACTCCACAAATATTTTTTCCCCTTTTTGCTGTGCCACCAGGGCCATGCACAGCCTGTTACTGTTCCTGTTAAGGGAGAAGATGAATCTCAGAGCTTGGTTTGTGAATGCAGATTAAGAACTAAACTGCAGAGCAATACTTGACCAGTGCCTAAAGAGTGACTCACCCTGAGGGAAGAGGACAGTGGGAAGAGGCTGCAGGACTTTCACTGCCTCTGAGGACTTACATCAACACAAAAAAAAGCATTTTACAAAGGTCTCAGTGAAGAAAATACCAACAGATTTAATAAACACACCATTGCACTGGACTTCAACACAATGAACAATGCAATGAAACCATCTTTGCTTTCTGCAGCAGTTGCTGGAGTTACAGGATGTTTATTTAAAAACCACAGATTAATTATATGAGATCAGCAGAGTTAGGAAAGAGTTTGCTGAAATATGTTATAAAGTTAGCACTTAAGAGAACTTTTTGTTAGCTTCTGTTATAGAACCAAAACAAACAAAAAAAAGTTTTGATTCCATAAATCTGATTTATGAAGTCCCTGACTTCCCCACTCATTCCAGCTCTTAATCTGTAGTTCAGTGCACTCCAACTGTGCTGAGATAATTTATTACAGGCCTGTGTTATAAATCAGACAAATAATAACTAAATTCAAGGGAGCAGATGCCATATCCTGCACAGACTGGTAGATGGATAAGTCTAAATTAATGTGTTAGGGCAGCTATCTGAGAGTCAGTCAACACAAACCACTTGCATTGTGTAACACTGTGAATCAGCCACACAATATAGAAACTGTGGGTATCAGACAAACCAGGAACATCTCTGGGCCCCAAACCACGAATCATGCTGGTGAGCAAAGAAACAATACATGGATGGGTAGCAGAGTCTCACATTGCTCTGAGCCGACCATAAAGCTGAGACAAAAAACAATCTGCAATTTATAAAGCCAAATTGCCAGTCTTAGAACATATTAACTGCATAATGGCTTTTCCATACAAGGAACAACCCTGAAAATTTAATAAATCGATATTTACTTGATTTATATAGATTAAATCATGGTGAGTATTAGCACGGCTCATGATAAACTGAATGGTTATGACTGCAAATGGTTGTAAGATCCATTAAAACCATGTAACAGACATTTAGTGCAGAAAGATTTGCAGAATGTGCCTCGAACATCCCTACAATGGGTAAAAAAATGCTCTCCAAATCTCCTTTGGGAGACCAGAAAAGATCACAGGCATTGTCAGGTCCCAAGGCCCTGACATAACAAAAGCTTTTCGGATGAAATTTCCAGATGGTCCTAGGAAACAGACCATTCCCCAGGCTAGAGGGCAAGGGAAAACCCCATGTGGTCCCTGACAAAGGGATGTGAGAGAAACACAAAAGCAAGTGCCAGACCGGGCTCCTTTGTGGGGAGTTGGGTATCAGCAAGACACAGGAGAATATTGCAGTTAAGATCCGAAAGCCTCGGAGTTCCTGCTCACTACTGTCTTCAGCTGTGGATAGTCACTAATTGCACCCCATTTACTGCGGAATAGCCATCTGTATCCTGTGAGGGGAGGAAAAGCTATCAAACCACAGCTTCAAATTCACATCAAAAAGATTTTTAAATTACATCGGGCTTTTTTAACACATTTTTTTACCTTTGATCAAGAACAGGAAAATCACCCTCATTTCCATACATTTTGTGGGATGTCTTGCCTATATGTGGCAAATGGGTTGGTTTTTTTCCCTCTTCCTCTAGTGTCACATCTCTGCCTCGGCTCCATCATCCACTCCCACTGTAACTGAAGAAATAATTTTATTAGTCACTAACTGATTGTCATATATATATTTTCAGATTTAATTCCCGAGCCACACTGGCTGAGTCCCCAGTTTTAGACTGAGAACACTTGAGATCTTGTCTCAATTAGCCCAGCCCATAATCTGTCAAATCTTTTGATTCCCAACCTGTAGGGTACTGTAGCACAGGAATATGGCACAAATTTATTTCACAAATTTTCTCTTTGTGAATTAATTTCAGAGGGTTTATTTAGGGGGTTTATTTCACAAATTTTCTCTTTCTGAATTAATGCTCTTCGCGTGACAAGATTCTCCGTGACCATCTCAGGTTTCAGTGTGCACAACCAAGATGAAAATCCACATTCAAGCATTTTCATTCAACTCTTATCACTGAAATTTATGGTCATTTCACAGCATTAGATACTGAGCCATTTCCACTCTCTTCATAAACACCAGCAGACACTGGGGTTTGAAGCATTGACAAAATGCCTTCATGACATCTGTCCTGCCTTAGAGTGCTGTGGGTAGTTTTGGTTTTCCCTTTACAAACTGCACGTGTTCTCTAAGCTGTAAGGTTGTTCTTGGTGAGTCAGCCTTGGCTATCAGCAGGAGATAGGGACAAAATCAACTTGTGGGTCAAGTTAAAAGCATGGAAAACATTAACTCATCTCTTACCAAGCACTGTCATGGGCAAAACTGACTTGACTGGGTGAAAATTGGTTTATTTCCATAGGGTACAGAGATCAAGGATTAGAAACTTTACCTGCCCCCTGCCCCAGGCTCACCTTCACGCCTCCCTCCCTGACTCCTCTCTCATCTCAGTGGTGGGCATCACACAACAGCCCCACTCTTTAGTTCTTTCCTCCCCACACCTTCCCCTGCCCCACTGGGATGTCCCCACACCACAGGGGAGTCTCTGATGGAAGCCCCCAGTCCCCCACTGCTCCCAGGCACAGGCAGCCCAAACAACACCTTTATTTTAAAAGACATTTTTACAAGTTCTGTATTTATCCCACAGCTCTGGGACGCATTTCAAGTCTAAGGTATAGAGGAGATGTAAACAGGAGGGGTTTGATATACTGAAGCACTCGGCCACTCCTGTGAGTCCTGCATAGGACCAGATCTGTGAGCGCTGCTCTGTTCCTCCCTAGACCAAGATGAGAACTGAAAACACGCTGCTGTTTATCTCAGACAGTACACGAATAGCACCAAGGCACAGTTCACAATTTCTTGGCTGTCCATGCCCCCTGGGGACAGCTATGGTCCCAGTGATGCCTCTGTCAGAGTAAATGCCACTACAGGAGCCCTTGGCCAGCCTGCATTTGAGTAAACTGCAGTCACTACACCCCAGAGATACATTTTAAGAGCCTTTTACCTTTAACTAGAACTCTTTTGTCAGCAAAACAAAACAGAACTTGGTGCTTTTGTATCGCTTCATGTATTTCCTCATTAGTCATACCGCAGGTTCCTCCAAGCATGAGCTGATGTCTGTGTGTTTGCCCTAAAAAGCATTTTCATTTCAGCCACCAGTGGTTTGAGTGTTACTCACTGGACTAGCTTGAAGTTGCTCCAGGTATTTGCTGTGCAGGATGACTCACAGAGCAGCTGATTGTCTGAAGGCGGACAATTGAATGACCCCTTTCAATGACCTGCAAACAAGACCACTTCTGGGAGGTGGTGCCAGTGAAGCCACTCATATCAAGGGGTGGAACCAGCTGATGTTTAAGGTCCCTTCCAACCCAAACCATTCTATGATAATGCACAGAAACCCCAAGGGCAAGCAGAGCCCATTGTGCTGTGCTCAGGGCTTAGCCGGTGAAAGCCACTTTTGTTCCAGGGTAACTTCAATCCTCTTTGGGACATTTGCAGTTGGGGCAGCGTCTCTCTGTGCAAGGAAAGAGCACCAGGCAAACAACCTTGACAGGGACAGGGAAAAATACTGTCATAAAATTTGAAGGTATTTTCTCCTCACCCAAATATTACATGTGTGCAGTGCTTTGTAAGACTAGCTGCTATCCATGTTCCAAAGCACTTTTTAAAGCAGTGGCATTGGGTGCTTGTTCCTTTCCAGTGAGACCATACACAGGACACTCTGATTTATAACCAGCTGAACAGAAGTCCAAGTTTAGCATTCATTTTTTACCCAGCCTTCCACCTTCAGGAGTAGAGCTCCAGAAGATTCTGTGATGATAATCCAGGCACACGTGCTTACAGCACACCAGCTACAACACAACCCTGAACTGGCAAAAGCTTTGAAATGAGTTAAACATTATCCTTCAAGTAAGATCTCCAAAATACCACCACAGCTTTTTAACTCCTGTGCCAGGTTTTGTTAGGCTACAAACTAAGACAATTGTGTTCCTTCAAAAGCAGAGATGACCCAGAGAAACACTGAACAGCAGTGAAAGGAGTTTGCTGGGAAATCTCCCCTCAATTCACTGTATCCTTGCATCATGGGGTCTTTACTCCAGGCCTTCTCCCTTTTCAGCCACCTCAAGAGCCTTTCTGTGCTGGAACACACAGCCCTCAGCCACTCTGGGCCCATCAAAACAGATTTTCTACCTTCTCTGAGGCCTGGCTTGCACGTCTGTTCCTGCTTTTCTCCAAAGTCACCACTGTAGCAGTGCCATTGGCTTCCCCCTGGCTCAGACAGCAAGGTGTCCTTTACACACACCTGGAGCCTGGCAAACCTCTCAGGGAAGGATAATAAAGGTGCTGGGGAAGGAGCACTCCTATCCCAGCCCATGTCCACTGGCAGTAGCCAGGACGGTGCTCTGCCACCGGGCAGCCGAGTTCCTGCTCTGGTACCAAACCCTGTCAGAGGCACAGAGCCTCCTCTGGCCAGGCTCAGTCTGCTCACAGCAGGTGAACCCCCCGCACCCCGCTCCCCACTGCAGCTCTGCAGCTCCTCGGGGGAGCTCCATGACACCAGGGGAGCCATCAGCTGGTGCTGAGCAGTGCTGGGGGGTGCTGGTGTTGTCCAGCTGAGCTTGCAGAGAGCTTTTCCTGGGAGAAAGGAGACAAGCAGGTGGCAGGGAGTGCCCAGCCCACGGTGTCAAACCCCAGCGCTGGTTCTGCTTGCTGTCCAGGACCAGGGCACTAGCTCCCCTGGAAGGGAAATAAATCACATAATATCAGACCCATGGATTCCTGGGAGAGGCTATAAGGGAGGTTCTGGAATTCCCTTCCACAGAAGGAACAGATCAATAAAGTCAAGCATCTCTGATTTTGGCTTGCTGCACAGAGCAGCAGATCTTTTCCTGAGGTGCCTCTTTCTACAATTCTAAATGCATGTAAGTTTTATTTATGTGTGTTACCAAGCTAACCAAATATCAACTTCTAAAATGTGAATCTTGTCTTCATTTGAATGTGTTTTCATCTAGCATTTTCATCTGCATTTTCATTTCTCAGTTCAAGGAAAACAGTAGGCAATGTTATTTAAGAATGGAGTTCAAGTAAGAAAACTTCTGCTTGCTTCACTTATTTTTCTCCTCAGCAGTGTTTCCTCAAGTATATAGTGTATGCAATAATTAAATAATTAACCATTCTAAGACAATTTTCTGCTTAAATGACCATGCATTATATGTAACAGTCTTCTGTGTTTGCTTAGAGGTGAAATATAAATCTAGAAAGAAAAACATCTCAAAAGAACAGGATGACATAATTAGTACCATCCTATGGACCTTGTAGCCTCATGAAGGGTTTTACAGAAAAGAGTAGTGGAATCTTAGTCTGGGATTTCTTTTTTAAAGACTGATTCAACCAGGCAACATCACCAGCTTTTATAGACCAGTGTTGCTCTACAGACATCAATGGAAACATATCTCCTCTGTTCCTAAAATGAAAGAAGTGATAACTCCAAGAACCTACAGCACCTTTTATTTGAAGTGAAATGTCAACTCTCTTATTAACTTCACAAAATCACTTCAAAAGTTAAATCAAATTTAACAGGATTATTATTATCATTTCAGGGCTCATTAGGAAAATTCCACTAACAGTATTAGTGATATTGACAGCTGATATTCAGCTTAGTATTTTGTTAACTCAGCTTAAATAAAATTAGGGTTTGTGGTCAGTTCTGGGAAGGTCTCAGACATTTTCTAAATAGATTTTTCCAGATGAATTTTATAAATACAAAAAGCCACTGGGATTAAAACTCACCAGAAAAAAAAAAAAGTTTGGGTTTAATCACCTTTAAATAGAGTTGACTTCCTCCAAAGCCCTCAGATAGAAAGAGTCAGGAGAAATTTCATTTAATGGCCTATGATCCAGTATATGTGAAATTAGATATAGTCCTTCCCATTTTTTCATCCAATTTCCTCTAAACAATCATTCCATAGTTATTACTCTTTTAGGTCATATAAACAGAGAAAGAAATCAAAGACCAGAGTTCTTTGTCCCTAGCAACAACAACAAAACTGCCAGAAAACCCCCAAAGTGCCACGATCTCCCAAATTATCACAAGTAAAGTTGCAAATAACAACTTCCTTAATGAGCTTTGCACCAGTTGTTCTATATCCTCTGCATATTCAGTTTGCAGCCATTTCTTAATCTCACAGGCTATTATGATCTACTTTCCATTCTGTATCACCATGGATATCTTATGATCACAAATTATCCTGCCACATCCATTAACACGAAATGTTCCAATACAGTAAAATTACCTTGTCTTTAGTCTCTACCTTTTAATCAGCAAACAAGGTCAGCTTGACCTTCTGGAGTACCCAAAGCCCTTCTGTCTTCACTTGTATCAAGCAATAAGTCTAATTTTTTACTTCTGAAAATCTAAAACTTCTCCATGGGGTCACTGAGTGGATCCCTGTGCTCAGTGCAACACTTAAACAGGCCACAGCTTTAGAGTTAATTTTGTTTCCAGTTCCATTATTCCTCTATTAAATGAAAGGTTGTTTGCTAAAGCAAATGAGACAATCCTGTTGGTGACATCTTAATTTTAGGTCTGTTTTGTCTTTCTGACTGCAGGGGTGCAGGGTGGGATAATTCTGCTGCTTCAAGTACCATGAAGCACTTCCCATCATCAAGCAACAAGTCTTGTCTAGGAAAAAAAAAAAAGATATTTTTGAACATGCTGTGCATAATTATTTCACTGCCAGATATAAGGACTTCATGATTCTCTAACTATTTATTTTTTTATTTTAGTTATGTAGTGCTGGTATTTGTCAGCCACAAGCCAATGGAGGTGATACATTTGAAAAGCCACATCTGCTATGAGTAAGTGTAGCAAGAAAGACCAACACTCATTAGGTCTATTTTTTTTAAGCTGATATTTGTAAAATCAAGGTTAGGAAAAATATTTTTGCAAGATAGGAACTCTGAAGTGTTGTAGTCCTTTAAAATGTCCCTCAGGAGGCTGTTCTGGAATCCCAATGCCCCAAGGTAGAGAAATGGTCACAAGGTTTACTAGGACATCCAGCCTTAATGAAATCAACACCAGTAGGAAAACTTTGGTATTTTCACCATCTTTCTGTTTAAAAGCCTCTTTTCTCACCCTACAATCACATCACCAATTAAGCTGATGAGGTCTGACCACACATCTTCACACCTTTGGTCCTGTTTGACAGAGCTCCTGGGATTCATTTACATTTTTAAGTTTGGATATCATGAGTGATTCACAGTCATCATGCAATACAACTCCTTCATTTGAATTCTGCTCCTTCCTCTCCAACACTCATGATTCCACCTGAAATTGTTTTTATTCCCTAAATTATCACCCTTGAATTGTGTACTACTGAAGTACATCCTATTTAAATTATTCCAGTCATTCCATCTCAACAATTTTCTTTCAGAAAAGCATAGAAATACATGAAAGGAAATTGCCCATTACAGTCATTCATGATATTATGATACAAGGTTGGTCAGCCAGAAATTAAATCTGTGCTGAATTTTAGGGTCATTGAATCATGGAATGTTTTGTGTTGGAATGACCTTAAAGCCCATCCATTCCCACCCCATGCCATGGGCAGGGACACCTTCCACTATCCCAGGTTGCTCCAAGCCCCAGTGTCCAACCTGGCCTTGGACACTTCCAGGGATCCAGGGGCAGCCACAGCTGCTCTGGGCAATCTGTGCCAGGGCCTCCCCGTGCCAGGGCCTGCCCACCCTCCCAGGGAACAATTCCTTCCCAATATCCCATCTGACAGTGGGAAGCCATCCCCCTTGTCCTGCCACTCCAGTTCCTAATGAACAGTCCTTCTCCATGTTCCCTGTAGCCCCTTCAAATCCTGGAAGGAGCTGTGAGGTCTCCACACAACCTTCTCTTCTCCAGGCTGAATTCTATCTCAGTTTCTGTTTATCTCAGGTTTTTAACTCTTCTCTCCCAAACAGGGCTTGGGTGATGATTGAGGTCTCAATCAAATACAATTACAAATTCCTAATGGGCCAGAAATTGTTTCTTTTTTCATGCTTAGAAATGGCAGAACAACATGAGATATTTGCAACCTGAAGGGAGTTTTTGGAAGAACGGTATCGTCAATCCAAAACATATGTCCGAAGATCCACCTCTGCCTTAATTACAACATCATTACTTGGATGCCACATTTGGCTGGGTTGTGTCACCAAGCCATGTTTCAAGCCTTGGGAGCAGCAGGCTCAGGGCAAGTACAGGATGCTACGACTTTCATTTAGCATTCTGAGCTTGAACAAAAATTATAAGGTCATCTCTTCAGCTTCTCTGGGAAAAGACTGATCACAGCACAACTCGGGGCATCCTGGAACAAGTAGGAGCAGCTTAATGTTGACAAGTTCATTTATCTTTTGGCAAATTCTACCAATGAAAATGTACCAAAACAGGGGATTGTTAATTTAAAGAAAGGCTACATGTTTTGTTTTACGGCCAGGATGAGTTTTGTTCATACGCAGTGACGTCAAAGAATTTAAATGCCAAAGAATTTAAATGTTCAATTTTAGCTGTGAAAAATAGTTACATCACTTTGGAATCTGAAAACAGCGTTTCTTGTTTGGCCACTGGGTATGGACAGAAAGCAATGAACCCTTGACAATTTCATGGCAAACCCCAAGTCCTACCAGGGTTAAGACTGGCATCAGGGATAGATTCAGTCATAAAGCCAAATGATTTTGAAATTCCCTGGTTAACACCTGTTAACAGGTTAACTCTGGTTCACTTTTCTCTCGGATTTGCTCATTATCCCAGAGTCACGTAAAAAGAACGACATTTCTTAAAACTCCAGATAAAAGCATTTTCTTAGCAATTATAACAAAAATAACTGGATGCATTCCCAACAACATTCATGACTGGGATTTGTATCTGTTTATCACTGATGAAGAAAAAAATTCACAAACAATAAATTAAAATTATATGAACACTGTATGTTCCCAGGTTACAGTTACTGCTTTTTAGCTGTAGACTGCCTGTAAAGTATTTGTGAATCTTAAAAAGAAATTCTTTAGTAGTCCTTAAGACTCCTTAAAATGCCCCTTTTTGGCATTTTCTTTTCTTGTTTCTGATGCACATACGAGTTTGTTCCAAAAACGAATGCCTGTCACAAAGAACACAAATGCTAAGCAGGCTTGGAACAACTCACAGGAGCCTGTATTGCTGAAGAAAAAGAAATATCCGTTCCATTGGCAAGTTAGACTTTGTGAAGGAACTGGAATATCGAGCTGTCTGACTAACAGAAAGGAAGATGGATGACTCTTCCTGAATTAGATGCTTGAAACCTACTTCTGCTCAAAAGGGAATATAATCAATTTGGGAAAGAGTTGCCTCCAACACTAGGAACACTTTATCATAAATAGTAGATTGCATTTGAACTTTACTTGAGTGTTTTAAAGGTATTATTAGAGCTTAACCTTCAAAATGAATAACAGTTTATTTGTGCAGTTACGGAGGGAAACAGGTTGAGATACCCACTTTAAATAATTTTCTACCCTGTCCTTTACACCCCAATTTTCCTATTTATTATTAGCTCAGTTTATTACTCATTTAATTTGTCCCTCTTTGTGTCCGGAGGCAGCAGGGTGGCACCTGAAGGGCATGGAGCAAACATGAGCTCAGATGCCCCTCTGCAGATGAGGAGCTCCAGAGGGACCATCAGGGAAGAACTTGTTGAGCTTCCAACCTTCCCCTGCTCATCCAGAGCCTTCAGGAAGGAACCCAGGTGCTCCAGGGAGTGTCCTTGAAGGCCACACCCTGAGAGAAGGGGCCCTGTCCTGGAATGGGATCGTTCATTCCAACCCTCCTCTTGGTGACTCCTGAGGGCTCAGAACTTGCACTCCGTAAATTCACTTAAGATCTGGCACTAAGCCTTTTCAGAAGGAAACATATCCAGGATATCAGATCCAAAGGGCAATCCCAGCCATGAGGTCACAAGCAACCCAGAACACTCTGTAGCTATTTGCAATTTTTTTCACGTATTTCAGCTGAAATTTTTCTGATTTTTTTTTCCTGTATTTCAGATGTAACTGGCCAGAAGGTGACATGCAGGAATCACGGGTTGTTACTCTTACTTAAGTTCTGGCAGAATTTACACTCTCTACAAACACCCATTATGAAAAATTCCATGTGATTTACAACCAGAATTCACCCACACTTGGATTTTTCATACTGTTGATGGGGTTTTTAATAGAATAAAAGTTATCTAATTATGTAATTGCCAAAAATCAAAATCCATCTGTATTTTGATGCCATTTAAATGTCTCTATGAATAATCCAGCTCTGGATTTCACTCCTATAAGGTCTACATCTCATTTGCTAACAACATTAAGTATAGGAAATAAATTTGGATGCTCACTTCCTTTTTGAACTTGGCATGTGTGCATGTACTAGCTTCCAAAACCTGCGCCTTAGCTCTTTGCTTCAGAAACAGAGATCTAGATCAGAAACATCAGCTTTCTTACAGAGCAACAAATATTAAGTTAATAAAAATTACTATATTTTTGTAATATTTTCCTGTTGTCTAAATATCTTCATGCTCAGTACAAGTCATATTAAAATTACTTTAAGCACAGTTATGTTTATGGAAGTAGCATTGGTGTAAAATCAATGACAGGAAGAAATCATGCAGGAAAAAGATGAAGAGCTAAGTTAAGACAAACAAATTTCAAGGATTATTTTTGTTCACTAAATGCTCTGAAATACTTCACTAAATATGCAGCAGAAAACAATGAATTTCTGTAATCTTAAAATATGGTGCAATTTCTAGGGCTGCTAAAAATCAGAGCATTATTTTTTATTTAAAATATAATCAATTTGCACTGAAACAATACATTTGTAAAATCAATGGTTTACATACTGTAGCCTTTTGCCTTCATGCAGAGCTCCCCCTGGCCTCAGGACAACAGCATTCACATATTTTGCTGATTTTTCACATCCACAAATTCTATCTCCCAGCTCTTAATTGTGTTTTGGAAAAAAACAAAAACAACAACAACAACAACAACAACAAAACAAACCCAAAAAACAAAACCCAAAAAAACCCCCCAAAAAAACCCAATACAGTGTGAGAAATACCAGACTAGAGGGAGGGGCATCATCCATTGAAAAGGGGAATTTCTTGGGGATTTTTCCCCCACTTCACTGTAGGCCTTTCAAGGGTCCTTGGGAATATTTCTCTTCCTTTGAGCATATTCTCCTAAGTTTCATTTCAGTGTGCAGCCACCAAGTGAGAGCAGTTCAGGCAGCGATGCAGAAGGATGAAGCAGGGACTGCTTTCCCAATATTTCCTTGCATGAACAGGTAGGCAAGAGGAGAATGGAAAATATCAGGAATGGCAGGACCAGCTCTCTGTGGCTTGCTCCTAGCTAGCCTGACACGCTGAAACGGCCTGCTCTGCAGGAGACTGGGATCTCTGGTCACTACACAGAATTGCCACAGGATCATCTCTCTCCATAGTTTTGTGTTTAAAACCTTTCTAATTTTTTTTTATTATTTTGTTAAAATTGTGAAGCAGTAGAGATAGCTGGACACAACAAAAACCAGGAACATGAGGATAAGCTTAGAGGCTCTGTGAGGAAAAAATGGGTTACAGCATTTTGATAGCTTTTTTGAGCTAGTTTGATAAGCTTTTTCCTACACACTTACAAGGCTGGCTGGACTAACCCAGTGTTCCTAGAGAACTCCCAGGAGAGGAATGGAAGGCTAAGAGAATGAAAAGAGCACACACACAGAACCAAAACCTCTTTAAAAATGGAAACCTGCACAAAATCCTGTGGATGGGGGTTCATTATCAACAGATCCATACCAAAGTGGAGAGGACTCTGGCAGAGTTCTGCAGGGTCCAGCCTGTGGCCAGCACTAATCCATACTTGGATGTTAATTCCCTGCAGGACAGCTTTTAGCAAACAGGCTGCAAGAAAGCAGAATTCTAAAGCTCTGTGGGCAGGCAGCAGACTCCTGACTTCACCTGAGGACTAAGCAGTAAGGGTGCAGGCTCTGGGGAATTCCTGTGGGGCACAAAATGAGCAAGACTCAGCAGTGCCACACTGGAGAAGAAAATCCCAGAAAAGGCAGATGAGGCCTGGAACAAGAGCATGGGCTGCTGAACACATCCAGTCTTTTCTGGGCCACTCACCATGGAGACCTCTGCACCATCCTCAGAGAAAGAGATGAACCAAAGCACAGAAAACATGACAGATCAAAAATGTGGGAAGGAATGGGAGCCTAAGCCTACAGAGCGGCAACACGATTTCCAAATATCTGGGAGGTCACCAGAAAGAAGACAGAAATAATCTGTTCTCCCTATTTATAGATGATAAAACAAGAGGTCATGGACTCAAATTAGGTTCAGGCTGGACTTCAGCATATGGTCCATGGGGAAAGCTTTAATGACAGGCTGCAGAAACAGCTGTCAGGACTGTTTTAAGAACTTGTCTTCTTTGTCCTTCCCCACCTTACAGCTCTGAACTACAGAGAAAGGTTAAGCTATGATAAATGGTATCACTGCCTCAGGGCTGTTAATGTGAATTTGGTGGGTGTGTCTGTGAAAAACGATGCTATCTGGTTGTAGTGTAGTACTCTAACTTAGAATGTGTATGTTCTAGCACGTATTTTGGAAACAATAATGAAAACTATCATGATAAGGAGTTAAAGTGTAAGAAACCAGGAGGCTGGAAAGTGGTAAGAATGTTCCCAATATGAAAAATAATTCTATTACCTAAGTATATGGATCTAAATGAACTATGTCTTAATTACATTCTCTATTCTGTTAGACAGACATGTTGATTTTTAAAACATTTTCTGATCCTATGCCATCTTTCTCCTTTTCCAAATCGTGAGAGTGTCTTGAGAGGAGCTTCTACCTCACTGCTAAAGCAGTAATTTTATGGAGATGTGTCCTTAAGAACAATGCTTTCCTTGGGGTGAAAATGAATCCTGCTGTGCTGCTGAGCAGGCTGGAGCATCGCCCCATTGTCAGGGAGTGCTGGGGCTGTTAACGCAGTGTGTGCTTAACTCTGGCCTCGGAAGGGTCAGGGCCAGAGCAAACTGGCTGAAGAGAATCCTCTGAAAGTTTCAGAGGCAAAAAGACTTTCTCACACCTCTTTGAAAAGCGGCAGGGATAATCCAAGAGATAATTACGGAATACCTGCAGTCCATTCTCTCAGGATGACAGCCTGAGGCTGGGACCTGCGGAGCCCATTCACACCACTGCTCTCAGACACAAAGTCTGGCCCTTGATGAATTTCATAGGAATATTTCAAGTGAGAGTGGGACTGGAGGTGGGAACACTCATCATCACCCAGTTACAGTGTGGTAGTGGGGAAAGAAAAAGGCGAAGATGGAACCAGACATCCCTGAAAGTCCTGCTGTGGCTGTACAGCTGAGTGACATTATTAGAAAGATGCCTAAAATGAGTTATGGAACTAATTAAGGAAATATAAAAGCATGGATAAAAAGTTCCTGGTTAAATATAATTGATAGTACAAATCTAATTTGAAAGGTTAACAAGCTCTTGAAAATTGTTGAATCAAGTACAGACTGATGTTTTTAATATAATTATATACAGCTAACAGATGGTATAGTCCTTTTTATTATATTGTCAGCTATTAGATTTTCACTTCTAAGGCAAATAACTGAATTATACTAAAGATATGTATGGTTATTTTAAAGGATTTTTCAGTTTTCTAATATTTGTATGTACTGATCAAATGCATAATATTTACTATTTATAAAAATCTGAAAGACAAGATTTAGATAAGAATTCAGAATATTTCACTCCCCCTTCTAAAACAACTTTATTTTAAGTCTTAATTAAAAACCTGATTGGCTTTAGGAATAACATAACTTTAGATATGTAAGTATCTTTTCAGACCAAACGAGAATTAGAAGATTAGGAAAAAAAAGCAGCAGGGAAAAACCTACTCTTAATTCAATAATTCTAGCTGAAAAAAAGCCAGTGAAAAATTAAATTTAATATGCCAGATAATATATCAGATACACCAATTCAGAAAGATCAGGAGAGAGGTGATTGCCTCATTCCTAAACCCTGCAGTCTGTATCTGATAGCTACTTTATCTGGGTTCTGAAAATCCCTGAATTAAAAGCTGTTACTTACTATGGCATTTTTAAAACAGATCTTCATATAGGACTCAGAGTTCTGGCTCCTCTTGTGCTACTTCCACCACTGAATAAGAAATTCTACAAACTTCTTACATATCAACCCAAAATTTTAGAGAGTTCAGGATTCACAGATGAAGCATTACAATAACAAGGTATATTTGTCATTACTGTCAATGAGATTTCAGTGTCTGAGGGCACCTCTAGGGAAGCCAGAGAGGGACTTTTCATCAGGAACTGCAGTGGTGGGACAGGGGGGAATGGTTTCTCACTGCCAGAGGGCAGGGAATGATGGGATATTGGGAAGGAATTGTTCCCTGGGAGGGTGGTGAGGCCTGGCACAGGGTGCCCAGAGAAGCTGTGGCTGCCCCTGGATCCCTGGCAGCGTCCAAGGCCAGGTTGGACACCGGGGCTTGGAGCAGCCTGGGCTAGTGGAAGGTGTCCCTGCACATGGCATGGGGGGGAATGAGATGGACTTTAAGGTCCCTTCCAACCCAAACCTTTCTGTGATTCTGTGATTCTGTGATTTTATGATTTACTAAGAAGAGGAGTCCTCAAATTTATTCTTATCAGTATCAGACAAAATTGATTTAGTCCAAACTGAATTTGGAACTTACAGCAAGCAGGACTCATCACAGAATCCCAGGCTGGTTTGGGTTGGAAGGGACCTTAACATCCATCTCACTCTGCCCCCTGCCACAGGCAGGGACACCTTCCACCAGACTGGGTTGCTCAAGTCCTTACAAAGATAAGAAGTAGGACATGAATCACTCCTTTTGTATCAGTGTTCATCTCATCTAAATTTTGCAATTGAAAAGGTAAGCAGCTCCTTGCTAAGATTCCTGTGTAATCACTGGGACTGATTGCCAGGCACCTGCCATGGCCCTTTGCGAGGTGCCTGTTTGCATTCATCAGAAACAGCAGAAATCCAAACAGCTCTTGAAGAGAACACATTTAAAACAGTTCAGTCAGATGGAGAAAGGAGGATATTATCCACACTTCAGAGCAGCCTCACTAAGTCAGAGCAAATATGCCCATATTCCCCACTCTCATCAATATCAGTTTCCTTGGGCAGGGAACAGAAAGCAACACTTCCACAAACACCCTCCCAGCTGTGCTTTCATTTCGAATTCTGCAGGCTAATGCTCATCCCTAGCAATAACCAAAGGCTCTGCTGGCACAGCCTGTGAAGAATCCAGGAATGACTGTTGGCAAGGCCATAAAAATGGATAGCCTGAGCTTGATGGCTCTTGAAATAATCACACTGCTTCAGCTGGTGGAGGAAATGAGGGATGGGAAACGCTCCTTCTGTGAGCTAAGAGTAAATAACTGAGCTGGACAAGTTCAGGCATCCTGCAGTCTCAACTTAATGAATTCATTGGACCCTTGACTAGAGTGAAATAAATAAAACATTGCACTTTCTCACTTGTGGCTTGCCTCAAAACAGTCACAAAACAACTGTTTTGCCACTTGAAGGAAACAAAAAGTCATCTAAAAGTTTTTGGGGTTAACAACTGATTACGATAAAAAAGCTGGTACAACAGTGGGTTCAATTGTACTGTTTGCCACTCTTGTAGTCCTTGTCAAAAGACTGGATTTATGCCAGCCTTTCTGTCCTTCTTACAGTCTTTGTCACAACAAAGAGGCATTGCAGTTTTACAGCCCTGTATTTTCTCTCAAATATAACCGTAAACAATATTCCTTTGACGTTTTCAATGTTCTATCATTTTACTGAATGGTCCTTCTTATTCTTCCTTTTATATTCTCAAAAACTGATGAAAAAGTGATGAAACAGCCAACAAAATAAAATACAGAATTGTGAAAAAGTTAAAGTAGTGAGCCTGGCTACTGTCTCTCATGGGGCAGGCATGGAATAAAGACTTTTGTTTCCCTTTTGATCATTTTTGTCATAACTTTCTTGTGAAGTAACACCACACTACAAAACAAGCTCACACAGAAACTGCAGATCATACCAAGAATCACCAGTTCCCAACCTAAACAGTAGGTAAATTAGAGTTGATTCCATGTGCTTTAGCAAAAGCTTAGCAAGCCACAGATGCCCCTGACTCTTTCTGGGCAGACACATGTAGCCATGGCTCCAGATAAATCCCAAATAAACTGCTCCCTTGCAGACACTCCTCCTCATGCAGAGAAGATGAAAGAGCCAACATGTGACAAATTTATCATGCTGCTTAATACACCCCTGGAAGGGATGTGAGCCTGCAGTCATGGGGGGAGTGTAAAAAACCACTCTGCAGAGCATTGGTGGTGCCCTAAAACTAACTGAAGATGAAATAACACAGTAAGGTCTCAGGGGGGAAAGCAAGCTACAGTACAGTTATGGCTCCTTATGTGCCAAGTCCTTGCACAGGCTCTCCAGCTGATCTGGGGGGGTGCTCTGTGCTCTCAGACTGGGGGCAGCAGGATCACAGGGAGAGAGTCAGCATGGCACGGATACAGTGCAGACAGAGAATGGGACAGGACAGAGAGAACAGAGCCACTGCCTGCAGCTTCAGCCCCTGCACTGCGAGCACTGCACCTGCAGCTGCATTTCTGCCTGGTGCCGCGTGCCTGCAGGTGCAGGGGGGTCAATGAGGAAAGCACCTTAGCTATCATCATCAGAGGCAATTACGTCACTGAAGCTTTCCTGGTACCCAAATTAGTTCTTTAAGTCAATCTTCATTTGAATTTTTTCCCCCATAAATGTGAATGGTCTGGGTGTTCTGTGTTGGCTACAGCTCCACAGACTCGAATTTAAGTCTGCACTTTGAATACCTGAAGATGGAAGACTTGGAAGGAGTGGAGAAGATGTGAACAAGGAGAGTCACCTTCCAAGACTGCAGAGTGCTGCTTTGGCTGGGTCCTTGTCTGGAAGCTGCCCTGACCTCTGATCACCTTCACCTCCCTCTTCAAACCTTCTGAGTGCACAGCAGTCCCACAGGAACCTGGGAGATCAAGTCCTCTTCTTATTCATCTTATGGGAGCAATTTCTTACAAAGTGGCAGAGAGACATTTCTGTTGTTTTTCAGGTCCTTGAAAATTCAGTGTGTGCCAAGATGTCACGTTTCTGGTACTTGATGCTGAGCCTGAGGTAAGGAGGAACTGCAAAGGGGTTTTGCATAGTGGCCTGAATCTCCCAGCCTCATTCCTGCCCCTCACTGGGAAGCCACAATGTCCTCCAGAGTGAAAATATTCTCCATAAGATTAGGCTTTAGGCCTGGGCTAAGAGTAGAAGCTCTCCCTCAGGGACTCAGTCCCACAAATAATTTGAGCTTTGAAGGGTAGAATATTAAACATTTTGCTGGATAATATCTAAAGTGGCATAACCTAGCAACAAGCAAACTAAGAGTGGACAGAAACATCTCTTGTGTGGAATTCTGCTTTAGGACTTCGCTGCAAAAAACATCAACACTTATGAACAGCTGAAAAATAGCTAAAGGTTGTTACTGGGGGTGGGGGGTTGGTACTTCTCTAAGTGTTTGTTGCCTTTTCATTCCTTTGATGGTCTCACATTTTACTGGGCAATACAAAGAAATGTAGATAGAACTCCTTCACATAAATACACGGACTAATATTAAGTAGCTTTTTGAAAGGTGTCCCACCAAGCTGTGTTTTTCTGAGAGTGAAGGCAGGTGCACACATATTCCTGGGTGAGATGCTGCCTGACAGGGCTCTCAGAAGAAAGGATCAGAGGAGTTCACATGCAGCTCAAGGCAAAACACACCGGCTATAAAAGACCATGGAACACAGCAAGTACTTCAAGAATTAGAAACACCTTTTGACCAAGGAAAACTGAAGGGCAAACATGATCTTACAGACTGAAAAAGGATTCAGATGACTTCCAGTGAAACTGTTGCAGTCCCTTGAGAGAGACAAACTGGTTTCAAGCTATCACAGATCAACAGAGAGCTCTGAGATGTTTCTGCTGTAACCTTCCCAGATGTCCGGGAAGGGAAGAGGACCCTGGCTAGCAGCTCTGAACAACAGCCAGTCTCTCATCCCTCTGGAATCCAAGCAGGAAGAGCGGAAAAGCAGGGCAATAATCTATAAATTATGTGGGTGATTTTTAATTTTTTTTTTTTTTAAAGGAAGAAAAAAATCACATAATGCAAGAATATGCAGAATATGAACACCAAAGGACAAGGGAAAAGAGAGAGAAAGCATGAATATACACCAAAGTAAAAGGGGGATGGACAATGAGATTACTCTGGGGTCTAGATTCAATTTCTTTAATGCATTGGAAAAGGCTGGAGAAATCCATAATTTTTGTAAAGCAGCACAGTGCACTACAAGAACAAAACAGAGAACTACTAACGATGGATAGGCTGTGAAAAGAGATAGCAGGAAAATAGTGGCTATCATGATGGGGAAGCAAGGATGGGGGAAAGAGTAGAAATACAGGAGGTGGTGGGCTGTAATGTTTGAGAATCCCAGAATCACTGAGGCTGGAAAAGCTCTCCAGGATCACCAAGTCCAAGCTGTGCCCGATGTCCACCTTGTCCCCAGCCCCGAGCACTGAGTGCCACGTCCAGCCCTTCCTTGGACACCCCCCGGGATGGGGACTCCAAACCTCCCTGGGCAGCCCCTGCCAAGGCCTGAGCCCCCTTTCCATGGAGAAATCCCTCCTGCTGTCCAACCTGAGCCTCCCCTGGCACAGCTTGAGGCCCTTTCCCCTTGTCCTGTCCCTGTTCCCTGGCAGCAGAGCCCGACCCCCCCTGGCTGTCCCCTCCTGTCAGGGAGTTGTGCAGAGCCAGAAGGTCCCCCCTGAGCCTCCTTTTCTCCAGGCTGAGCCCCTTTCCCAGCTCCCTCAGCCGCTCCTGGGGCTCCAGCCCCTTCCCCAGCTCCGTTCCCTGCCCTGGCCCTTCTCTCTCATTACATGATTACCTGTGAAGTCAGAAATGTGTCAACAGACAGAACAATGCTGGCACCAGGCTCTGGCACTGCAGGACAAGGCAGGAGCTTTCCTGGCTTTTTCTGGAAAAACAGGTCCATGGCAGCAGCAGGGTCTGATTATTTCCTGGGTCGGTGGTAGGACCTCCCAGGTTTTGACACAACAAAATAGGCATTTCACAGTATAGATACACCCACCAAAACACTATGCTCAGTACATACACACAGTGAAATATATATTAATCCAATAATAATAATAAATTAAATTTTTGATTATTAATATTATCACCCAACATGAAGAATAACTAATAAGGTCATGAAGTGGTTCCATTTTCAACTTAAAAAATAAATAAAACCAGACTATAAACAAAGATTTTCAATCAAAACAAACCAACCAACCAACCAAAAACCAAAACCAAAAACGACAACAAAACAACCCGAAACAAACAAACAAACCCCAAAACAACAAAACCCCTGAAAAATTAGGAGCACTGATATCCAAAATGAACTTAAAACCTCAGGATATAAACAAACTCAGAAATTCAAAATCCTCTAAAACCTTTCTATAAAGAAGCGGAAGGAACTTCTTCAGGAGGCTTCTAGCCCTAAGTGGGTGATAATCAGCCCTAAAGAGATAATAGCTACACTCTAGAGGGAAAATAAGCAGCATAAGAAAGCTACATTTTAGAGATAAAACTGTAAGAATTATTTGAGAATAGCCCGAAATCAAATGTTTTCTACATATTGTCAAGTGCCTTCAGTCCTATAAAATATAAAAAAGGACAAGATATTAAGAGGCTATAGGAATGGATTTAATTTTTTAAAAAATTTATTTTCAAATTAACATTTTCCTTTGGCTTTCAATAGAGGGAAAAGTGAACAGTCTAAGGCAAAATCGCACTGTCTAATGGGAACAAAGTACCAAAAAGGAGGCTGCCACTGTCAAAAGACCCCCACAGATCAAAGGATTTAATGTGCTTACACTGCAAGGACCTGAGAGTCCATCCTGGAATTCCGTATGAAAGCACGGAGGGATGAAGTGCAAGTGAAATTGGAGAGGCCTCTATCAAATGGAGGTGAGGCACTGCCTGACCACAGAGGAGCCGAAATCATACTCAGACTCCAGAGACAGAGCAAAAGGGGACCCAAAATAGCAGCAGCTCCATTAGTTTTATCTCAATGACACTCCAGGCTCTTGAGGACATTCTATGGGAAAAGCACAATGAAAACCCTGGGGGCAACAGAGTGGGGAGACAGGGCTGGCCTGGGATGGCAAAGGAAGCCAACACCCAACCAGAGCAGGCTTCCAAGGAGCAAAACCTAACCTGGTGTACTGGGTTTGCATGGCCTGGTTTGGTACCAGGGGTGGTTTCTGTGAGAAGCTGCCAGAAGCTTTTTCCATGTTCAGCAGAGCCAATCCCTGGAGCTCCAGAGGTGGATGTGTGGCTGGCCAAGGCTGGGCCAGGTAGAAATGATGGTACTGCCCCTGGGATAACAGATTGAAGAAAAAAGGAAAAACAAGTTGTTGCACAGATGTAATTGCAGCCTGAGAAGAGCGGGGTGAGAACAAGTGAGAGGAGCAGCTCTGCAGACACCCAGGACAGTGCAGGAGGAGGAGCAGGAGGTGCTCCAGGCACCAGAGCCAACATTCCTCTGCAGCCTGTGGTGAGACCATGGTGAGGCAGCTGTGCCCCTGCAGCCCTGGGGATCCACGAGGATGCAGAGATCCACCCACAGCCCTTGGAGATCCACAGGGATGCAGAGATCCACCCACAGCCCCTGGGGCAGCCCCCGCTGGAGCAGGGGGATGCCCGAGGAGAGGCTGTGACCCCGTGGGAGACCATGGACAGAGGGGCCCTGCTGCAGCAGTCTGTCCTTGAAGGACTGACCCCATGGCAGTGACCCATGCTGCAGCAGTTGGAGGAGAGCTGCTGCCTGTGGGATGGACTTATGTTGGAGAAGTTCCTGGAGAGCTCTCCTGTGGGAGGGACCCCAGGGTGCAGCAGGGGAACGACTCCTGTCCCTGAGCTGTGGGAGAAACCACGGGGGATGAACTGGCCAGAACCCCCATTCCCATCTTCCTGCTCTGCTGGGGGAGGAGGCAGAGCTGGCAAGGAGGGAGGATGGGGAGGTGTTTTTAAGGGTTTATTATACTTCTTGTTATCCTGCTCTGATTTTGAAAGTAATAAATTCAATTAATATCTCTAGTTCCAGCCTGTTTTGGCTGTGATAATATTTGATGGGCGATCTCTCCCAGTCTTCACCTCAACCCATGAACCCTTCCTTATATTTTCTCTCCCATGTCCAGCTGTGGTGGGGAGTGAGAGGCAGGCTTTGGGAGTGCCTGGCATCACCCCACTGCACCCAGTAATATGGACATGAGGCAAAGCTGTAAAATATGTAATGTATTGGCCAAGAGAAAAGAAGGAGAAAGCAAGAGAATGATGTAAAATGTGAAGTCAGGCATTTATTGCCTAACTACAGGAACTGGTGTGAAGTGCTAGGAGGTGGCACCTGGAAATGACACAGCTGCAAAGCTGCGCCCCAGATCTCAGAGAGGACCAGAACCAGAATAGGCAGGAGGGTGATTAGAGGCTCTCCCCTAAGAAGAGATAAAAACAAGCTAAAAGAATTTCTTGTTTAGCCCAGCAAAAATGCCAGCTGCTAACAAATGCAGCTGTGTTCAATGTACACAGAGGGAAGGTGAAAGAAGTCCAAGCACAGTGCTGGCAAAGGACAGATGGGTAAACTGGCATGAGAAGAGCCTTGTAGGGACAGGTGAACCCCTCCAGCCCTGTTCTTTCTGTTCACAAACACTTCACAGCAGTAATTTAATCCTAAATGCCTCTCCTGATGTTGAGCACACTGAAATGAGTGTTGCTGTGTGTCAGTTTGGTAACCAGAGCACACACGACTGCCATAATACATTTTGACAAACCTGGGGGGGGCAGTGAAGGTTGTGTATTTTATCTCTGTATAATCAGAGGGAGGAAAACAACCCTCTCAGTGGATAAGCTCAATAAGAGTCATAGGAGCACAGGATTATTCAGCTCAGAAAGGACTTCAGAAGGTTTCAACTCCAGCCTCCTGCTCCTGGCAGGGTCAGCTGCATGAGGTTCAGTTCACACAACCTTTCTTAGCAACCTGTTCCACTGATAAAAGATTTGATTAGGAAAAAGCTTTTCCTTATGTCCAGATGGAAAAAAACACCAATGCACTCCCAGACCATACAGAACACAATCAAACTATGCAAGTGAATTTAGCAGGAAAAGACTGTAAGTAATAATTTAATGGTTGCCTCAGCTCAGACTTGTCTCTTTTATGAACTATTGATTTCAATACAGAATAGTCTTAAACTTGCTGAGTAGAAGAATTCAGGTAAAACATATTTACTGCACTGAGTAGGCTCCTACCATTATTGAATCTTTGACACCTGTTTGGGGACCAGTCAAACCCAAATCCTTCCCTTTAATTCTCGTGCACACACTCTGTCCCACTTTTCTTCCAGAAGCCTCAAGGACAGTCCCCATTTCAAGATGCTCAGAAATCTGAAAGCAGTAGAGAATGAGATATGGGTGAAGGGAGGGAGAGCAGGAGCAGGGTGTGAGCTAATGCAGCTCACTGTAGGCAGCGTGACAGAAATGGGTCTTTAAGATGGACATCAGTGTGCACAGTCCTTGCAGGGATGTTCCAGGAGGTTACACCCTGCTCAAGAGCTGGCAGGGAGGTGCAGAGATGAGCTGACATTACCTTCCTCTCCTGGGTTTCTGAAACACCAATTTAATCTGATCCAGCAAAGGATACTTTAAAAAAATTACAGATCTATGCAAACAGAGGACAGCAAAGATTTTTCTAATTTTGGCCTGGAAATGCATATTGAAAAAGAAACCATCCAGTGCCCACTTTGTACAGACTGTAGGGCTAGCACAGGAGTGAGTAAACAGGATTATACCTCCAACAGAAAAAATACTCTATCAGTATTACTCAATATTTGTCGCTACTTTAAATACCTTTCTCGATTTTCATGAACAAATCACTGATAAAAAGTTGCAAAACATCCTTGTAATCTTTCCAAATTTTAGTCTTTTAAAAAATACTGATGAGTATTTCCCAGATATCTCTTAGCAGATTGATGTCATGAAGAAATTTAAATTTCGCTGCAGATTCGTTTTTCCTTTCCAGGAAATTCCTAAACTATTTCACAGCATTTCAAGTGTCTCCTGAAAATGCACAGAATCACTTCATTTCCAAGAAAGGATGTAGACCTCACCCCATCTGAAGATAATAGCTTCTATTTGGGGCATGTATCTTACCACTATGGCAAGAAATACTTTGAGGTAATGAAATTAAGTTTAATTCATGAACACTGCTGTTTGTTCTTTGTACAGTGATCCCAGAGAAAGAGATCAACATATTTTAGCTTTAATGAAGTGCCTCTTAGACATTTGTTGATCCTAAGAACACTTCCCTGACGAGTACTTTAGTTACACATAATCGTATTCTTTAGTTCTCCTGTTCATCTTACTGGTACCTTAAAGGAGCCACTGCTTTTGTTTACCCTTATTTCAGCTTTTTGTTTGTTTAATTACCACATCTGAAATTCTGTTTTGTAAATCAATCTCTTCTTTCAAGTGCTGATTAAGAGCAAACACTCTAACAAACATAGACACAAACAAGAGGAGTCTCCCATCCTGATGCCCAGAAGCTGCACATACTTTTACTGTGGGTGATTTTGGATATTTTCAGGTACTGAACACAATCAATTTGAGCAGATGTGGATTTTGTCTTGGGTTGATCCTCTGGAGGAATGTTATCTTCAAAGACTGAACAACACCTTCCAGGGATGGTGGGATATTTACTGAGGGTCTTGGTGCTTTTCAAAGGCACAACCTGAAAGCACAACTCTTGCAGCAGCACATTTTGTTTCTCAAAAAAATTGTGTATGAAAATTTAACAGCTGATGACTTGGGCAGAGCTGACCAAAAGTGTCCACCACAACCCTAAAATGAACTTGCACTGTTGGAGGACACCAGCAATTTCCTCCCTTTTATAATTCAGCAGCAATTTCCGCCTTGTTTTTGACATATTCTCTGACCAAATTACTAATTTATACTAAGTGGATCTAACAGAGTTGCAAATGTTGGGCAATATTTGTTTCCAGCCAGTAACGCTCGAAGACCTTAAAATTCTCCAACTCTCTAACCCATAAGAATCTATAATTATTTTCTCTTTCCATCCCATCCCTCAAGAGGGATTGCATTCCTGAAGCTTGTAAAACACAGTAAACAAAGGCTGAAGAATTGGCTCTTTGGGACCAGAATCACATTTGGGGAATTTACAACCATTTCCAAATGTCAAGAGAGGCTTTTAGGCATGGAAGGCAAAAAGCCAAGAGAATTAACCCTTAGAATGAGTCTGTGCTCTTTATGTACCTTATATCTTATTGTTTTGGGTAGGTGATAGTGTGTAACAGCAACACAGTTCACCGTTTATATCTGAGACCCTTTAAAAAGCAGCAGAAATCTCACTGTCTTCTCCAGTGATCTTGATCATCCAGTGCTTCCAGAACTCTCTTCTGCCACTGCCAGACCCCATTTTTTATCCTTTTTGGGCAACATCAGGCTTGCCATTCCCTCCTCTGGGCTGTGTGCAGGAGAAATGAGGCTGTCTGGTGTTTTACCTTTGGATTCAGAAACAACTTCCACTGAGATAAAGTGACAATCACATATCTAAGATGAATTGTTTGGTTTATAGCCCCAAATACCTCCATTTTAAATAAGCCTTGCCCAGGACAAAATGTGCAGAGCCAGGGCAGACATACAGATAAATCATAAATCAGTGTGGGCATTTCTAAATCTATAGGGATACAGAAAAGAAAGGCCAGCAAAGGAAGCTCTTGAAATAACATTGTGCTGGCTTGGGTTTGTTTGGTTTTTTTTTAAATTCTGGCTCAGAGCAAGATCTGTGATTCTTTACAGCTGTCATATGCTATTGTGGCACAGGGTGATTCATTCTAAAGTAGTGTAAAGGAGACAGCAAGAAAGATATGCCTTAACTCCATTTCCAATGTCATGAATCCATGGAATAGTCTCAGTAAATTCCTGTCATTAACATTAAAAGAAAATGAAGATGTTGGGCATATTTGATATATGCTCAATATACTATTAGTGAAGCTTAAAATAATGTGTTTTAAAAAGTAATGAGAACTTAATTCCAAAAGAAACAATGGACAGGACACTCAGAAATCCTAGCTGGAATCTCTGGAATCCTACACAGAAGTCCTCCATGGAAAAGTAGAGACAGATGAAACTGACTGGGAACCAAAACTTTCAGCACCTGGAGACTGAAAAGATCATCACGTTCTGCAACAGCTTCTGTGCAAACAATGGCTAAAAAATCAGAAAGGTGAGAGAGGGATGAGAAAGACGAGAGGGATGTTTGAGGGAGAGACAATGAAGTCCTATTCTGTTATGAAAGGAATGGGAATGAGAAGGGGGAATAGGGTGGTTTTTTTCATTTTGCTTTAGGTTTTTTTTTTACTGCACCTTCAAATGCTAGAAGCAGGCAGCATCCAGCGAAGCTGCAAATAACAGGCTCAGAAAAATCAAATCCAGGTGGGCTCTTCACCCAATGTGAAGTGGGCAGTAAAAGGGAGACTGGACAAATTAAATGCTCAGGTGGAGGGTAGTGTCCCATGAAAATCCCAGAGGCACCAACAGCTACAGGGAGACTCTTCCAGGGAAATGCCCCTAAATGTTTCCTCTGCTCTTACCCACCATCCTGCTGGACACTGCCAAAGGCAGGACTGAGTAGTTCCACAGGAGTCCTGGCACTGCCCAGCACAGCTGGCACACTCCAGCATGCCAAGGAAATAGGACCTTGTGGCACTCTCTTGCTGGGCTGTGCGTGTCCTGTTCCCTGCTCCAGGATCTCTCCTCAGGGCTGGGGGCTGGCAAAGGCTGTTACCAGCCGAAAGAGACCCCTTAGCACAAAATCACCCTCAGAATCTCTGTGAACTGCAGACCTTGAAAGAGCTCAGGGAATTCTTCAAGCTTTTACCTTCAGGATAGCCCACCCCATGGATTTTTCTCTGCTCTCACACAGGAAAAAATTGTCTCCAGCCTCCAGCTTAGCTCCTGCCCTGACCCAAATCCTTGCTTACTGGATGTCTTGGGGATTTAGTGGAAGTTCCACCACCTGCTTTGAAAGATTTGATGGATTTGATTATTTGTTTTCATGTTTGTACAACAGTAGCTGTATCCATAAAAAATCTCAGCATCTCAATTTCCACCCTGGATAGCCTGAATTTTCCAGATGCCCATATCTTTCAACTGGAGGCATGGGGCAGTTGGGGGAAATAACACAAATCCCCAAAGCCAATAGAAAATATTTGCAGAGGTCATAATAACCATCATGTCAGCTCCTTTTTATTTTCTTTTTTTTTTAAGATCCTTAATTGGAAAAGACTTGGCAATCCATGATTGTTGTGTAGCAAATTCCCAGTAAGGAAATGGTGTGGGCTTGGTGGGCAGTGCCCCTGGGTTCAGATGGAGGGGTTGGTGCTGAGCTGCCCAGGCAGAAGGCAGATGTGATCCTGTGCAGGAGGAGCTCTGTTTTCAAGTTCCTGGCAGCACTGATAACTTGAAAAACTACTTGAATATTGAGCTTTTAATCTTGTTGTTCATGCTTCCGTAAAGTGAAAGCTAAAAACATTTTAAGTGAAAAATGAGCTCAAAAGTTAGTTCAATTCACAGTATTAAAATGTAGCATCATGACTTCCAGGTTTCTGGTATGAACAATTCAGCAAATACAACAAAATAACAAATATTATTAAATGCTGACATGCCATAAATCTGCATTTTTTCTCCTCAAAACCAATATTTCTCCCAAGAATACTACCTGGGCATATTATCCAAAGACAAAATGTTCTGGTAATCAGCTGGGTGTCTTCTTGTCTCTGGTCCCCCTGTCTCCCCTGAATCCAGTGCTGTTTTTCCTTTCACATCCATAGTGCCCAGCACCATTTGATCACAATGAAATATTATTCCGTTATGGCTTGCATTGGTGTTGTCGTCACTGAGCTGCTTTTTCCCTCCCCACATCTGTTTATTTTGATACATTAAGGTCACCATTAGGCCAGAGATTGTTTGAGGCTCAGGTCTGCTTGTGTACATTACAACCTTGTCCCAGTTCTCCAAGGAAAATTGTTGCTAAGGCATGAGAAAGGATATGAGCCAAAGAAATGGAAGATGAGAAAGGTGCTGACTGTCACGAAGAAATTCAACTTCTGCCCCATCAAAAACATAAGGATTTGCTGTCTTCAAGGAGCTCCAGAAACTGAGATTGAAATTTTACCAGAGGGTGAAGTACTTCCTACTTTTGTCTTAGAAATAAACAAGTACTAGTGATACTACATCAAGCAAAAACTGTGTTTGATAAACTTGTTTCCTGCTTGTTGAGTGAAATCATTCACAGGGGAAAAGTGAATGCAAAAGAACAACAAAAAAAAAAAGGACACTGAAAAATATAAGTGGAGGAAATTCTTGAGACAGAGCTGTCTCTGAAGTACTTTTGGAGAGCATTACTTTTATTTAATACAGAGGAATATGATTTCACTCCATCACAGACCATCCATTCGACAAAATAATTCTTATCTGTCTTGATTTTTCCTGACTGAATTTCTTATTTTGCTGATGAATTCTTCCTCTACCAAGCAGTCTGGAACCAGATCCCTCTATCTCTAAATTCCAAGCCGTTTCAGGCTAACTGTGTATCCTGTCTGTACATTTTTCAGAAACACAGTAAATCTCAGATTAAAAAAAAAGGCCACAAGCAAGACATTGAGAAAGCCACAAGAAAAGAATGAATTCCAGCCAAGGATGCACCTTCAGATTCAGCAATTTGTTCTCTTAATCATTTTTACTCAACTGGCAATATCAAGATGAATACCTGCTTTCTCTTAATGCTCTCTCCTCCTGAGAACACTGTCACTCTGCAAACCACCAGACTAAATAATGCATTTCTAAGTTGAGGAGGCTTAAAGAGTCCAAGAAGACAACAGCAACAAATTCTGAGGAACAGCACTGCTGGCTGGAATTAAAAAAACAAAGCAGACAGCCTCAATGGCAACCATAAAATACAAATAAACCTGGATTTACTCAGATAAAGATATTTGAGAAAGACACATACCAGGCCTGTCACTTAGATTTCTGTTCCATCTTTTTCATATGTTCCAGGAAAGCCTTTATTTACCCACATTTCCACAAATTTCTTTATTTAAAGTAATATTCTGGAGAGGAGTGGGGTTTGAGATCAGTGTTCAAAACCCTGTGTGGCTTGGGAGTACTGCATGTTCATACAGACCAGTGCTATTTTAACCAGAATTATAGATAAGAATTAAGAAGATAACAAGTTCTTACCCATCTGTCAATCAATAGAAGTAATCATCCTCAAGAAACGAAAAGCCTTTCTGGTCAGGACCAAAGTAAAACCAGGAAATTCATTTTACTGCTGATCATGTCACTTCTCTGCAGTAAGAACCTCTCAGATTGTCAGTGTCTTCTGTGCTTGACTGACTCTAAAGCTGAGCTTAAATCCAGAACACAGCATAAACTCACAGCCAATATGCTCCAAAAATCACCTCAGTTGATTTTTCCTTCCCAAAAGCACAAGCTTCTATCAATCAGCATCTGATCTTTTATCCATCAACCTTTCAAGCTATCAACCCTTTTCATTTGCTTTAATTTTTCTTAGTATTTACTTTTTTTCTTAATACTTCTTTTTGGCTAATTTAAGTGAAAAAACATGCTGTCAAAGCAGAATATTTTCATATAATCATAGGCAATCTCAAGTTGGAAGGGACCTATGATGAACATTTTGGAAAATTTAGCAGCAGAGCCAGACACCACTCAGTACTGGAACAGTTGCCTCTCAGACTCTGACCCATCCTATTGCAGCCCACATCTAGGAGGGTTTCAGAAACTACACAAAAATGTTCTGCTTATAAGACAAATTTTCCTAAATACTAACTGGCAAGCTGCCTTCCAAAAGCCTTGGAAAATTAGAAGAAATTAAAGGTTTTCTGGTAATATTATCAAAGAATCATCATAGCATCACAGAATGGTTTGGGTGGGAAGGGACCTTGAAGATCATCTCATCCCATCCCTGCCATGTGCAGGGACACCTTCCACTAGCCCAGGCTGCTCCAAGCCCTGTCCAACCTGGCCTTGGACACTTCCAGGGATCCAGGGGCAGTGACAGCTGCTCTGGGCACCCTGTGCCAGGGCCTGCCCACCCTCACAGGGAAGGATAATTAGAAATAATACATTCCCAGGTGTTTCAGAGAACTCTTTATCCTGGGCTCATTCTGCCATCCAAAACTTTCTTCAATCCAATCTCAGACCACAGCACTCACCCCTGCAAGGACCAACACTGACATCACCACAAAGAAAATCATCAAATGTGAAAATTATTCTGGAAATAAAGCTGAGGAAAACACCAGAAATTTTAATCAAGCTTTTACCTGATTCTGTATTGCTTCTCCTCCCATAAAGATGGGTGAAAAACCAGGATGCTTCCGGAATCCCTGCCTCCTCCTGGTTATCATAAAGCCAAAGGCTGTGCTAGCTTTGGGAACCTCCACTCAGGAATTTTGCAAGGCTTGCACCCATCAGAAAATAAAACCTGAAAACCCAGAAAAAACACAAACACTCTGTTGATCAGTGTTCCCAGTTTTGGGGTGCAGAGCCTGTCAGGAAAGGTCCACACATGGAGGAGACAGCTGTACCCAGCTACGGAGCTACATCTGCTTCCCTGGAAGCACTGGGGGAAGTGCTGGCTTTCAAAGAATGGCTCTGGTGCAGGACATGATCCCAGAGAAACACAGCCCCATTCTTTTCACAGAGCTAGCAGCTCTTGAAAGTCTCTGACTTGTTCAAATAGCAAATCAAACCAAGTTGGTTCAGCTCAGAAAATGGCCAGCTCAAGCTGCACCCTGAGATGCCAGGAAGAATATCCTGTACCACCTCCTCCTTGATTGAAAACACTGCATTCAAAACTTACCTGTCCACTGCCCTGTCAGCCTACCCTCTGTGCTGGGAAGAGCCTGGGACAGGCACTGGGATGCACAGAGGTGATTTGTGACAGCCAGCACAGCCTCACCAAGGGAGAATCCTCCCAACCAACCCCGTGGCCTTCTTGATGCAGTGACTCCATCAATGAACAAGGGAAGGGCTATGGAGGACATTTATATGGAATTCTGTAAAGCCTTTGGAGAGATGGAGCACGTCTCCCATGAGAAAAGGATGGGAGAGTTGGGATTGTTCAGCCTGGAGAGGAGAAGCCTTGGAGAGACCCAATTGTGGCCTTCCAGTGCCTGAAGGAGCCGACAGGGTACACGGAGAGGGACCCTTTACAAGGGCCTGGAGTTCCAGGACAAGGGGGAATGGCTTCAGACTGACAGAGGGGAAATTTAGATGGGATATTGGGAAGGAATTGTTCCCTGGGAGGCTGGGGAGGCACCACAGGGTGCCCACAGAAGCTGTGGCTGCCCCTGGATTCCTGGAAGTGTCCAAGGCCAGGCTGGAGGAGGCTTGGAGTAGCCTGGGACAGTGGAAGGTGTCCCTGTGAAATGGGACAGGTTTAAGACCCCTTCCAAACCAAACCATTCCATGATTCCATGATTCTGGTAGTTACAGTAAAGGGAATAAAGGGGTTTGCTTTCCTACCCAAATCCTGGCCCAGACTTTGGCAAACTCAAACCAGTATGTGGGAGAACTGAACATAAACAGGTGTAGCTACACAATACTTCTCTGACCCGCTCTATATTCCAACACTGGCATTATTGGCATACAAGAGGAAAATATTTGATTTGTGAACTTAACATCAAAATTCCCTGTGCTTTCCACCAGCTGCATGGCAAGATTTGGGACCTGCACACACACTGCTTCTTCTTCTCTCCTCCAAAACCCTGAAGGTCTGAGAAGCACTGGGAGGTCATTGCAGGGAACAGGGAAAACTCAGTGAGATGAGACCTGACCTTTGTTAGTCCTGTGGAGCATTACAGGTTCAGCCCTAGAGCACAGAATACTGAGTTTGTCTGGTTTGCAAAGCCCTTTCTGGACTGCCTGGGACACCCTGGGCACTGGGCTGTGCACCCAAATGTCAGACCTGGGAGCTCTGAACACCTTGTTTAGCACACACATGTGGGAACTGCTTCGTGTCCCGTGTACAAGCACAGCTCAGCACCCAGACTGTTCCTTCAGCTCCTCTGGGACAGGCTTGAAACCTAAATTAAAAAGAGGCAGAGCTGGAACCAAATATTCCAAATGCTCGCTCTTATCACTTCATCGTTAGCAAAATGCTTTCACCCATAATTGTTCTCATTACAACAGAAAAAAGCCAGAGCATAAACAATGCTGAGCTTGGTATGCAAGGGACGGCACCTCCATGGCTGAACTGAGAGTGCAGCACAGGCGTGTTCTTCAAACTGGAGTCAACAATTATTCCACACTTGGGAGAGAATGGAGCTGGAAATAAATAGAATGATGTGACAATCTGCCAAGTGGGGTGTAAACATGATGGCAGCCTGAACAGCCTGAAAAGATTCACAAAGATATTCTTTTGCTAACATTATGTGTTCAAAGCATTTTTTTTAACCTTTAAAAAATGCAGTCTTGTACTTCCTTGATCACAATTACTCGTTTAGTCATTAGGAAGAATTTATATTATGCATATTTTTCCCTTAAAATAATGAAAATATGCCTTTAATTATTAATTATTTTTGCTCAGAAGTAGATTTCATGGCTATGTTTGGTGATAGGATTTGTCTCTCTCTGGTTCATTTACATGGCTGTGAAGTCTCTGATACCTCTGACATTGCAATGTCAGCTTAGAAACTCAGCCTCTGTTCCTCCCCGAGTGGCCAATGGTCCTGAAAAAGGGGCATTCCTGGACAAAGGGACCTCCTGCCCCGGCAAAGCATGAGTTGAGGAAGGACACTTTGCCCATTTTTAGTCATCATTTGCATTTTTGGATTTCAGAAATTGGTTTCCATCTTGGGCTTCCTTCCCTGCTCCTGTCCTGAGTACATGAGAAAGCTCCAAGTGAGACTCGCTGGCTCCTCGCACACGTTCTGTTTCACTGCCTCCTGTGCAGCCACAGAAGCAAGAGCAGATGTTGGTAGAACATTCCTGAGTGCCGTTCTGGGGTGTGCAGCCAGACGTTTGTCAGGCTGAGGACTGCGAGGAAGGTTCTGCTGGATAATTCCCATCTGCGACTCTGAGCCGCTCCTGCCAAATCCACCCCAAGCCTCCAAGGAAGATTTCCTCTGGATTTTTGCTCAAGGCTACTTTTTATTTGTTTTCTTCAATAATTCTTCTTATTTTTATTTTTTTTTTCCTTTTCTTCTTCCTTGTTAACACTGCTATGAAGATGGAGAGAGGCAGGTTTAGGAGTAAGGAAAAGATGCACATTCCCAAAAGATGGCCACAATCTTTGTCACTTTAGTGTTTACAAGTGCTGCTAAAGCCAGCAAAATCACAACGATTTCAGTAAAAGAAATTGTTGTTCTCTCACAGCTGAAGAAACATTATAATTTAAACACATTATATACATGTCAGATGTAAACTTCCTTTTTGGTCTAAGTGCCTGTAAACCATTTTCCAAAGGACTTCTGGAAACAGCAAATCACTTCTTTTGCATTTGTACATAAAAGATTAACAAATATTTTGCAATGCCTTAAAACACCCTTCAATTTCCAAGTGGACTTTGTTTTGTTTACTCACTCTATATTTGAATTAGTAAATAAAGTTCAATTAAAGTCTTATTGCTGAATATTACCTTTGAATAGAATAAGACTAAGTTTTGCATGAGATTGAAAATTTTTCCAGATTTAGAGAAATTATTATGTTAAATGGGTTAAGGCATTGTCTAAAAACTAAAGGAAGGTTTCCAAATGCTTTCTTCATTACTAAAATTATGTTTGTGCACAGGGCAGGAATTAGGTAGTTATTTTCTGCAGGGGAAAAAAATAAAAAGGTAATGCAAAAAGGCATTTTCCCCACTCATTTTCTATAGGAATCTTATCTAGATGTTAAACTTTTAAGTGATGCATTTAGCTTATCCCTGTGAGTGAGGGAGGCGCCCAAGCTGTGGGCTTGGATAAATGCCACACGGATGGGCACACCGGGAGCACAGCCCCGTTCGTTTGCAGGTGCTTTGACGGGATCTAAGGCAGAGGTTGGAAGGGCCCTTTGTGGGTGGGCTGTGCCCCGCGGGGGAAGCCCCGCCGAGGATGCATCCCGGCTCCATTCCTATTCCCATGCCCGTCCTCATCCCCGTCCCCCTTTCCATTCCCATGCCCATCACCCTCCCCATTCCCTTCTGCATCCAATCCCTATTCCTAGTCTCATTCCCATCCCCACCCCTCTTCCTGTCTCCATCCCTGTACCCCTCTCCGTTCCCATCCGTATCTCTTTCCCCCTTCCCACTCTCATTCCCCTCCCCATTGCCATTACCCTTCCTATTCCAATTCCCACCCCTTTCCTCCTCCCCATTCCCCTCCCATCCCCATTCCCATTCCCTCTCCCCATTCCCCTCCCCCATCCCCATTCCCATTCCCGCTCCATTCCCCTCCCCGTCGGGCGCGGAGGCGGCGCGGGCGCGCTCCCCTCCCATCCCCATTCCCATCCCCATTCCCATTCCCGCTCCCCATTCCCGTCCCCGTCGGGCGCGGAGGCGGCGCGGGAGCGCCCCCTGGTGCCCCGCGGCCGCAGTCCAGGTGCGCCCGCGGCCGCTCAGGGAGAGCGCCAGGGGAGCACAAAGAATGCGGCAGGGGAGCACCTGGGGAGCACCCGGGGAGTATCAGATGAGCACCCGGGGAGCAGCCGGGGAGCACCCGGGGAGCACCCGGTGAGTATCAGGTGTGCAGGATGCGCTGCTGGGCGCTGCCGGGCGTTCCCCGTCCCTGCGCACGGCAGGAACTCAGCCACAATGCCACTTGTGTCCCTTCCCCTCCCGCTTCCCTGTTCCTCCAGGGGCTGAGACGGGCTGAGCAAGGCGCGTATCACCGAGTTCCCTCTGTGCAGAACGCCCCGTCTCTCCATCTCGGGGAGTTGCTGTGAGCAGAACTTTCAGAAACGCAGCGATCTGGAGCGCACAGCACCCTCAGCGTGGCTCAGCGGGCCCCTCTGCTCCCTGCCCTCCAGCTCAGCGGGCGCACGGAATCCGAGCCTCTCCCCCCTTTCCTCACCCCCAGCCTGAAAGAGGGGACGCACATCCAGCACAGCTGACACCCTCCTGCTCACAGGAATCCAAAGTTTTCCAAGGAAGCATAATATTTTCATAGTCAAATTCTTAGGAAAAAAGTTTATCTTATGAGTCACTCTAAAATGTAGAAGTCTTGTATTGAAACTGTAAATTTACTGGGAAAATAGCTAAACCATTTCAGAGAGGCAAAGTCCTCAGCCTGAGTCTCTCTTGTTTCCATTACACGGATGAGAAAGTGCGACTGTTGTGCATAAGAAAAAGGTAAGTCATCTTCATAAATATCTCCAAAAGGCCATTTAGCTCCATCAGCAAACGAGGGAAATGAGCTATTTAGCATAGTTTAGTGAGTGAGTTTTCATTTCAAGGTTGAATAATGGCTTAAAAAAGAAAAACAAAAGAGGCTTTGAAACTTTTCCTAACCTTCAGCTCCACTAAACATGAAAACTGAGTGCTGAATTCAGGGGAAGTGACCTATTTCTCAACACTTCAAAAAGCTTAAAACTGTGCAAATGACATTGACAAAAACATGTTACTAAGCTTCCTTTACACAATGTGGTGAAAATCAAGTCAAATATAAACTCTATTACAGTCAAAAGGCCTGAAGAACAGAGTTCCCGGAAGAAATGCATTTGTCCTAAACTTATTCTTAGTTTTATTTCTTATTTTATAGCATCTCCCCAATATGTGTTATGAAGAACTGATCCCCATGTAATCAAGATGTGTCCATTTGATGGAGGGGTCAGTTACAATTACAAAATAAATTAGGAAGTTTTTCCTGATCTTGCTCTTCAGTCAGAATTTTTCACCCAGCACTGCCACCACCAGGAGAAAAAGTATTTTGGTTACACATGGAAGAATGATACAGTCAATGTTTGACCTCTTTTGTACTTAAGTAAAAGCCATAATTGAGTACAAAATATTGAAGAATTCACACCAAGGCACTCAGGTTATCTGGTGCTTTCCTAAAACACTAAAATACCTGGGTTTTTAGAAGCCCTTAAGTAACCCCAAACCATTCTCTACACTATTTGTCTTCTTAGCAATGCTTGGTCAAAATCAGCCATGAGAAGTGATGGAAATTAATTTAATTAAAGGACTCTCAACTAAAAATTGGCTAATTTTCACAGTAACTAGCAAGCCTTTCTCCAATTCAGGCTTAGTACCAGACAAGACCTCTAGCAGCTCCAGTTCTCTAAAGATGTCCAAGGATAATTTCTGAATTTTGAAATAAATAGCAGATACAATCTTCTTACCCTAATTTCCCCTGCATTCTTTGTTCCCATCTGATATCACCCTTCCCAGGTCTGATTGACAGGAAGCAAACTCTAGAAGCTGGACTCTTATAGACAACACAGTCAAAATGACAGAGTCAGGAGAAACCAATGCAAGCTTGAAGTCACTGCTCAGAGCTGGGTTTTTACAGATGGGACATGGCAGAAAGCTTTGTGTGATTCCCCTTTTCCTGGAGCAGGAAGGTGTGTCTGTGCAGGGTAGGGAGCCTTGGGTTTGCTTTTTCTCCTTCCCAGCACCACTCGTGTTTTGCTCAAGCATAATTTCTCTGGTAACCACACAGGCTAGTGCAGAAATTGTAGATTTGGGCTTCCAAAAGCCACACCTACTCTTGTTCACGGCCAAAATAGTCAGGATTAAAACCTGAGAGCTCTAGATTCTCTCCAAGAAGGCAGATGAGGGAGGAAAAAAAATGTGGCTACAAACCCAAACCTTGGGCTGCAAAGCCATCTCCTGGGACATTCCTCCAGGGGAGCTCTGAGTCCCCCCAGCTGGGGCCATGTCCATGGGGATTCCCAGCACTGCAGGGATGGTGCTACTCAGGAAATCTCCTTTCCCTCATGTTCAAAGGACAGTCCTGGTACAGCAACATGGACTCTCTTTTGTTTATTTCTTCATAAGCTTTTAATTAGAGCCTAGCCCTGTAAGGAAATTAATGTTCTCTGGGCTTTAGTTCGCTTTCTGGTGCTCTCAGAAAAAGAGTTTACTAAGAAAGGAGGCCCAGATTGGAAACATTGCTGAGTGCTGCTCACAGCTATCCCTTACCTTCCCCAGAAAGATGTCTGAAAAGAGAAACCCTTTAGCTCTTCCAAGTTTGTTTTGATTTTATGTAACTGCTTGTTTTAATGTGGCTTCTCCTGCAAGTACAATCAGATCACTCTGATGTCCATAGCCCCAGGCAGTTTAAATTTCCTGGCACAACAATATTACAAAGAGAGAGAGAAAAAAGCCATGAGCTCCTTGTCATCTGCAACTGAAAGAGCAATCGCAGAAACATGGAATGGTTTGGGTTGAAGGGACCTTAAAGCCCATCCAGTGCCACCCTGCCATGGGCAGGGACACCTTCCACTGTCCCAGGTTGCTCCGAGCCCCATCCAGCCTGACCTTGGACACTTCCAGGCATCCAGGGGCAGCCACAGCTGCTCTGGGCACCCTGTGCCAGGGCCTGCCCACCCTCCCAGGGAACAATTCCTTCCCAGTATCCCATCCAATCCTGTCCTCCGGCAGTGGGAAGCCATTCCCTGTGTCCTGTCCCTCCCTCCCTTGTCCCCAGTCCCTCTCCAGCTCTCCTGGAGCCTCTTTAGGTCCTGGCAGGGGCTGAGGTTTCCTTGGAGCCTTCTCTTCTCCAGGTGAACACCCCCAGCCTGGCTCCAGAGCAGAGGGGCAGCTCCATGACCTCCCCTGGCCTCTCTCCAGCAGCTCCAGGTCCCTCCTGTGCTGGGCCCCAGGGCTGGGGCAGCTCTGCATGTGGGGTCTCACTTGAGCACAGGGGCAGAGGGGCAGAATCCCCCCTCAGAGATGCACAGCTGTGGAAGTCACAGGTTCCACTCAGACTGGGATGTCCCTCAGTGGCAGCTGAACCAATACTGCTGTCACTGAAGTGCACAGACCCCTCAGTGGAGAAGCAGCAACTGCCCTGGTGCCCTTCAGCTCCCAGCTGGCTCCCTACAGACACACGGCTTCTGGGAGCTGTGGATAAGGAAGCACAGAGCCACTAAGAGCTTCTTAGCCTGTTTTTCCCACACTAATTTCTTAGCACACTGATGGTTTTCCATTAGATTTGCCAGAGAGACTGACACCTTTAATGCAGTTACATTCCTGCAGGATTCATACACATCACAGGGGCCTTTGGCCCCTAAACTAAGACTATAGAACTTTGATAGCACTCAGAAAAACAGAGGTCATGAAGCTTGTAAAATGACCACAGAAGATTAAAGAAAACCAATTATGAATGATAGGAAGAAGTCAGGAAAACATTTTGTTTCTGTGCATAATTTAATTTAGTACTTCTTTCTTACAACTATAAAAATTCACTGTTTGAGTGTTTACAGAAAGCACATTTTAGTTGTACATTCAAGAAGCTGATCACCCCGATTTAATTAGGAAGGGTAATGCACACCTTCAGAGCTTCAGCAGGCTTTCAGAGAAACTGAGGAGAAAAGCAGCTGGCATTACTGGTAGTTCTAGGATAGATTAAAGTACCCTTCTTTGAAAACAAACAGTTTTATAACCCCTTTACAGAGCAAAGAGCATCTAGAAAGCTCATCACTTTTTGACAGACTGTTTTGCAAAATCCCTTCCGTGTCACTTGTTATATGATGTATGTACATATCTCACCACAGCCAGTGATATATCATCTATATCACTGCAGCCAGTGCTGCTTTGTTTGTATAAAAGCTTGGTTGTGAACTGAAATGATAAAAAGATGAACATTAAGCACTGGTTACAGATAAGAGTGCAACAGTGCTTCAGAAGAGACAGAAAGTCTTTGAAGTTGCTGAGAAAGTTGAACAAATGTAAAACCAAAACACAGAAGCCCCCCAGCCCCACCTGCCATGCTTTTTTTTTAGCTTCTCCCCTGCTGTGTACACAGAGAAAAATACAACAGTTCAACAATGAGCAACAATCCTTTCACATCAATCAACAGTTATGCTTTGAAATAATGTGGGTATATTAATTCTTCAAAGCCAGACATTGGACCAAATACTCTTTGCAAAGAAAGCTGTGATCTGTTACAGACACCCTTCAAAAGCCAAGAGCAGTGTATGAAAATAAATGAATATTAAGAGTTCAAAACTCCTCATTCTTGTGCACATGAGGAGAAAGTACATGAAATAAAAGTGTTTGGAGTTTTTAGGTTGGACTTTGCAAACACTCAAGGTGTGAAGATGAATTGTTCATCTGCTTAAGGAAGGAATGTATTTGACCATTTTCTGGGAGGATGGACAAAAATTCTTTCAATCAAACTGGAAATGAGGCCATTCCCACGTTACAGATAAAATATGCATGTGATGCTCTGAAAGAGGAGTTTGCCATGTTCTCATTAACAATCCATCTCCTGGTGTGACAACCACTTGAAACAGAAAGATGGAGCTGGATTATTTCCTGATTCCCAAGTGTGGATTTCTAAAGGCAGAATAAGGAGAGGGTCCACTGTAGAAAATACATCAATTTAGGCAAAGAATATGTTTTAAAAATCAGGATTTTATTCCTGCCTGGTTGGGGCAGCCTGCTCTAGTGTATAAATTCTATCATTCTCTAGTGTTATCATCAGGAATTCCCAGGATCACAAAAATGCAGAACCCTCAGTAACAAAACTGCAGGTTGGGAAAGCTGCTTCCCAAAATGCACAGATCCTGTTTACTTCAAATGTAAGTGAATCACTCATTTTGGCACATGTTTGACATGTGCTGGAAAAATAAATCCCATTTTCCATTCCTGCTAACGGCTTTCACAGCCACCTCGAGAGCCTGAGCTCCCTGCTGAGTGTTGGATGGCTTGTTCTCAATGTCCCTCACTCCTCATCCTCTGTTTCAAGCAAGATGAGGTCAACCTGACACAAACAGGACAACTAAAGTGAGGCCAGGTGTTGTGGGAATCTCCTCCAGAGTGCAGTCAGCAAGCATCCTTCTGCTGACTGCCAGAGGCATCAGAACAGGCCTCGGATGCCTTCATTCCTGCAGGGAAAAGTTCCAGTATGACCCTTGGCTCTACAGACACTTCCTTCTACAAACACGTCTCGCTCCAGAGAAAAATCTTTTACAATCCTTTCTTTTCCTCTGCTTCTTTCACCTGGATTACAAATATCATTTCAGTTTCCATTCGAGCTCTCTGAAACCCAGAGGACACCATGGAAATACGTCTCCCTCCCACAGATTGTTTAGAGCTGGCTCCAGAACTTTCCATCTTGGGTCAGGAGACCATTTGCCAGCCATTACTGAGGTGTCTTTAAGATCTTTCTTTGATTTCTGATATTCCCCTGTCATCTCCAATTCCCTTTCACACATCACAGTCCTTTTAGTAGCATGACAATTTTTCTTTTCTCCCCACTGTACCTTTTTTGCTGCCATTTCATTTAGATCAAATTAAAGCAGGACTATTCCTTTGTATTTGGGGGTTTGTGACATGTAAGAAAAACATATCTTCGCCTTTCTTTTCATAGGATATATGAATTTAAAGTGTAAACTTCACTTAAGTAAGTATAGTGTTTACCAAGAAAATTCTTTCTCTTATGTATTTTATACAAAGCACGAAGATGAAAAAAAGGAAATTCCATTTATTCATGTAAATTACACAGAGAAAATTTGCAAGCATTTTGTAAATATCATCGGGTATAGAACTATAGTTTTACTTAAATAATTTTAATAGGACAAGTTCAAAGAAGTGCTGTCTAATTTATGAAAATAGATTCAATAGTAGCTGACACTGCTACCTCAAATTCACAATTACAGATTAGTCACTTTAGCAACTTTGTTCAATAATTTCTGAAGGATTCCACAGACTCTGCTATGATTCTATTATGCCATGACTCACAGCTGATGAATGTTCTTCCAATTCTCACTTCTGCAGAAATAAAATTTATGAATGAAGTGATTAGTTCCTAAAAAAGATTTTTCTTTCTGGTATTGTAGAATCATTTTAAAACAGACCATAATTAAACTGTCAATGAGCTAATTAATATGATTACTTCAAATTTATTAACCAGAACCTTGCAACATAGAGAAGGTAATTACTCTTGGTTATATATATATGCATACACACACATAGAAGATACAGTCAGCATATTCTATTGAATTATTTCATTAACTTAATGAGGAGGAAGTAAAAACCACAGCCACCTTCACCTTCTACCAATCACAGAGAAAATTCTTCAAATGTTATTTGAAAGGCCATGGAATTCAGTGAAATACCATGGGCAGTACTACCTGTCCACTTTGGGAACACACCATCAAGTCCAGACAAACAAGGTTCCTTAGGAGTATTTCATGCCAGATTGCATCTCTGTTCAAATGCTCCACTTTACATGGGATAAAAAATGTAAAAATTGTAAAAATTAAGATGTTTTTGCTGTTCTGATAGAAAAGCAAGAAAAAAAAATTAATGTCTTGCTACATTTTAATGCTTAACTTGTGGAAAACTCAGCCAATAAGAAGATTAAATCCAAACTCTGTGACTGAGGGATGAGAATATGAGTTTTGTTTTTTTTCTCACTCCTTACATTTTTTGGTCATTACCAAGAGCTTTGTTAACAAGTGACCTCATCAGAGGATTTCCTGTCTCTCCAGACTGTTCCTGCACTTCCCAAACATTCCTGCAGCACTCTGCCAACTACAGAAGATTTTGTTGTATTACTTCAGATTTTCAGTCCACCAAATCCTGTGTTTTCTATCAGCTCAATGGAAATTATCAATGCTTCAGCAAAACCAAAATATGCAAAACCTAACAGTTAATAAAAAACCTCACTAAACATCTCCCTATGCCCACATACAACACTTTGTGCCCAAAACCACACTTTTCTAATTATTGAATTTGTCTTTATTTCCAATTTCAGTAGCTGAATTTTTCTCTGTGTTTGTCAGATGTGTAGAAAACCCCAGTGCCACTGCTTTGTTTCTGTGCTTAATTAGCTGCAAAAAAATGGAAAATCACCTCTCAAGTTGCTCTTCAGAGAACTCTGTTTTTATTGTGAATACATTCCTCTAACAAATTCGAACAATTGAGTTAAAATTTCTATTCAGCACACATTTATCCCCTGGTGCACCTGCAAAAACGTCCTTTTAAAAAGTTAAGAATCAGCAATCTATTTCATTTTAATTACAAGAAGCAGCAAAACTATTAACTTTTTATCAAATCTGCCACAAATAAGTCTATTTTTTATTTTGACAAGGCTTAACTGAGCTATGAACAGTCCACTTTGTCCTACATTGCCCTGAAAAGTTGAACCAAAGAACATTTGTGTAAGTAATAGCTTGGATGGACTTAACCCCCCACCAATTTGCAATCCAAATGCAATAATAACATCCTTTCCCTGTTACTTATGTATTAGTATTAGAATATCCCAAAAATACTCCTAAAGTCACCTCTAGAATAGTTCAGTAGGAGCATTAATAAGCTCTGATGCCAAAAACACTCTGAAGTAACATTTTACCACCAGCTTTCTCTACAAGAGCAATGGGGGTGATTACAATTCAATTACAGACAAAGGCAGGATGGGTACAAGGGACATTCTTTTTTGTCTCTTCTAGGAGAAATCAGATCTGACTGTGGAGGCCTTGTACAAATGAGGGGAAATTACATGTGTGTGTTACTTGCTTTTGTTTTCTTCATCACCACCACACTGAGCAGCCCCCGACTTGATGTGCTCTACATGGCATGCAGAGTGTTGCAATGAAGCAGATAGAACTCAGTTTCTTCATGCAGAAAAAGCCAATTCTTTATTGTGTAGGTCATATTTTATAGGATTATCGGAAGGCACTGTGTCAGATCTTATTGGGGGACAATATATTCACACTTAGTTCATTGGTCAGCACATGGCATTTTGCATATCTATCAAACTTCTGTATTTTTAGTTAGTTTACCTATTTTTTTCTACTGATTCTCATGAGACAGATCCTATTGTTTATACAGGTTCACTTATTTCTCACTCTAGGAATAGATTGTTGTGTTAATGAGCTCTCATTCCCAAGATTGTTTTCACATGGGAACTTGCAAACTACTTAGCTGCACTAGAAGAAGTGACAAGCCAGCTATTAATTTAGCAGAGCAGGCCTGATTTTATGAGGCCTTTCTTTTATAATTTTTCTACCTGTCTGCAACAGCAGAGCTTCCTTTTCCCATCACATTTCCTGATAAATCCCCATAAAATAAAGTCATTCTGGAGTGCTGGCAGACTAATTCTGAATATCTGCTTTCCAGTGTTGTTGCCAATGTACAATGAGGTGGGTTTGGAAATTGTTGAAAAAGGCTCCACCTTGAGAGCCACAGTGCTGAGAGCTCAGTGCCAGCCTGCCCAGCCCACAGGGCAGCAAACCCCTGTGGCATGGTCCTTGTTCCAAGTGTTCCTGTGATGCCTTAAGTTTTAGCTTTCATATTTTTCAGATTCTGTGCCGCCTGGGTGTGTAGTTCTGAGCTTCATATGAAGGGTTGGTAAGCTCTCTTCACAGGGTAGTTAGACAAAACAATTCCTTTCCTAGCTTGGGACCAAGGACAACCATTACAAGTTTCCGGCCCAAGACCGCGAACAACGGTGAACTGAAGAGAGAAAAAAAGAAGGATGGGACTTCATATATGTAAATGGACCAAAACTTATAAAAGTGTGAGACCTCATGACCCGTCGTCCATTTTGTGACCATTTTGAGTTCATCTTGGGTGTAGCCCTGGCCAGGCTCTTGTACTGCCCAAGGTGTATCCATTGAGGCCTTTTAATAAATCCCTACTTTATTCTTTAACTCTGTCTAGCCTCTGTTCTAGGTCAGCCTCTCCAGGCATCACCTACCCATTTCCAACAGCCACAGGTGCATGTGGGATTGTACTCCTGTTACCACTGCGTTGCTTCACAGGATTTGGCTTCTTCTGCCTTTTCCCATGAAGTAATATTACACTTGTAGACTCTGTGTGTTATGAACTGTTTCTTTACCAAATACCTACCCCTCCAATCAAAATTATTTTCTCTGTGAAAATAATTCTCTCTCTTTCTCCTCAGCATCATTAGAAATACACCAGACTGATTTATAAGGCCTCTGGAGCCCCAGTGCCCTCCTGGGCTGCAGGAGGTGCTGTCTGGGCTGGCTGATGCAGGTGCAGAGGACACAGGGTAACCAACACTCAGCAGTCAAAAGGACAAAAGCATTGACCAAAGGTACCTGCAGAATTCTGATACCTGGAAAAACAAACTGGTTACTGGAAGAAGTTGGTCACCTTGGAACACTTCATGTTTTGCTGTTAAAAGGGATAATAACCCATATAACAATAAACCATTTTAAAAATCAAAGAGGTCTGAAAATACTTTTCCCAAAGCATTGGCTCCAGCCCAGCCAGTTCAGTAAATAATCGGATTTGAGGATGCAACTTCTATTCCCTGAGGACAGCAGGGGCTGTGAAGCATTAATCCAGTGACCTCACACACACTAATCTCTGGATAAAGAACACCATGAGAACAAAATCAGGGCTCTGCTGCCACAGAAGGATGGGAACAGCATTACGGAGAAAAGCCACAGAAGCCTCTCGCACACAAAAGGAAAGGTGCTCTGCTTAGAACAGAAGAGCTTGTCTGTGTTCAGGGGGCAGCTCTCACAGGGCTGGGATAATTCTCGCTGTATTTTTTGACAGCGAATTCAGCAAGATTTGATTAAGTTTAGTAAAAATTTCTCCAGAATTTATGAAATTCTTAAATAAAGGAGACTGCTTAACAACACATTCCAGAAAGAAAGAAACTGTCCCAGTCTTTCCAGCAGAAGTTGAGCTGCACAGCTCCTTTTCCAATGTTTCTGATAAACATGTTACCTTTTCCTCATGACAGACAATGCTGGTATGTGAATGAAGCCTAGGACAACCTCCCTCTCCAAGGGAGAAGCAGCAATGCTGGATTCCCACCAGAAAAGCTCCTTAGGTCAACTCTGCTCAGGCAGAGTTTCACTCTCCAAGGAAAATATGCACAATTTCCCACCTAGTTCAGACCAGCAAAAGACCTCTGGGACGTTCCCTGCAGCAAAGCCTTTTTATGTGTATTCCCTGCCAGTAAAAACACATATCCACCCAATGCCAGCTGTACCAACAGCACAGTTCTGCAGACAGGAACGAGACCAAATGGGGTGAAGCACTGGAGGCTTTCAGGGAGAAAAATGATAGGATGTTATTTCTGTATCAGAAACAACTTCCTTAGTATTCTTTTCAACCAGAATAGAATAAGAGTGAGAAAAATCCTCTGTTTCTAATGACTGTCAACACAGCTGTGAGACATATTTATTTGTGAGGCCATCTTTGTAAAAACATGTACTTTAAAGCATGCAGAAGACAGTCAACCTTTAAAGAGAGAACAGTTCAGAACCTTAACACAGCAGAACTGGTGATCTGCCTGTAATAATGACAAACCTTTCTTTGCTGGCTCTTAAAAACCAAAGAAAGCTAATTACAAGGATGACTGATTCTTTGGTTTCTGTGCTTAAATATCTAACTGAAGAATCAGGCTGCTAACTAAGGAAAAGAGCACTACTTCAGGTCCATACACACACTATCAGGTATGACAGGGAAAGCAAGATTTTTATTATAGCCCTGATCAATTCAAAGAAACCTGTTAAGGACAGGACCTTAAGATATCATTACAAAGTACCAGCAATAATTTTTTGCAGTAGCTACTTTAACTTCAAATGTTGTCATCGTACATTTTTATGTCAAGGCTGTCATTGGCTTCCTTCATTATTGAAATAGTTTGTGTATATATATATATATATATATGTGTGTGTGTGTGTGTGTGTGTGTGTGTAGTCAAGCCACATCTATCAATTTGAGTTATCTTGTTAAATACGTGCCTCTCAAACCTAATGTAAAATAGAAAAAAAAACACTGGACAAAGAGAAATACATGAATCATCTACAACTACAAATCTTCTCTTCCTTAATACCAGGAAGGAGTAGAGGGGAGCACCAATATCTACTCTTACTTGTAGTATATAAACATCTGTAAAACACAAAGAATAAGTACCTTGCAAAAATACTTGAATATATCTGAATTAAATAAAATCTTTCTCTTTATTGGCTTTAACAGCGAAAGAGATCTGCCTAATTTAAACTCAGGCTTTTTGTTTTTTCTATAAGTGAAAAGATGATTTATGTAAAAAAAGCCAAATCAGTACCATTAGTACTGGAATCTCTGGATTAGCACTCTGCCTGTGCTTCTCCACTTGGTCTGGGTGAAATCAGGAAGTTTTCAGTCTCTGTCTTCCTCATCTGATTGCCAGGAGAGCCGTGCTGACTTCCTCAGGAGAAAAAAAAGAAACCAGGCAACACAAGGCTCTGAACACAAACACCCGTGAGACAGGCAGAAAGGAAGAAATACAAGAAAACAAGTTTCCCACTCTCTGCGTATCTCTCATTCTCTCACTTCAGCTATTTTTGCTTTCACATCCAGCCCTGTGACTTCCCAGAGAGCCCCATCCATCCAATTGTGTTTTTCTGCCTTATGACCAAATACAGCTGGGATGAAGCATCACTTTTGCTTCCTCTTGAATCAGTGGATAATGTATACAGATTAAATTTATTAAATTTATTAATTTTCATTGAAAATAGAGTGGATGGCCTTCAGAATAGACTTACCTTGCCATGAGACCCTGAACTGGGCTCAAGCACAACCACAGTCTCCACTGAATTCACAGCAATAACAATCAAGGCAAAGGCATTTTTATTCTGCAGAGGACAGCCCTGTGACACCTGAAGTCTCAGGAAGTGTTTTAGACCTCGTTTGCTCAGACTTTCTCATGTGCTGTATGAAGCTTTGCATGGAGAATGTTGACATAGAAAAAAAAAAAAGTACAGCAATCTGTCTTTTGAGAATGGACAGGGGGAAACTTTTGTCTTGTTTCATATTAATTGAGTTGCTGTATTTGAAAACAACACAGTTTTGTGCACTGTACACACCAAAAACCTACTCAAAATGGTTTCATTTAGTTATCACACTACCACATCAAAGCCCCTCACAGATTATGACTGAATCCCCATGAAAGTCTTACAAACTAATTTCAATGTATGAATGCAGAAATTGTAGTTTGCTAAATCTACAGAGCCTAGTGGTCCATGAAATCAGTAAGCCCCAACTGCAAATGGAAAGTATGAATTAAAAATGCGCCCTAAACTAACAATGTGCAACCACAGGACACTACAAATTATTGTCCACTGATGAAACAAGGCACCCAGGTTTCTGAGTCAGAAGCACAAAGTCATGAAAGAAGGGTAAGTTTTCAATTTGGCACCTTAGAAGTAATTAAAAAGTGTCCTAAAATCTCCTATAATAGCTACCAACTAAAGAGACAACAAATGTTCTTCTGCAGTAAACTCCTACTTTTAATGATCATGAAGTTATAAAATCCACAGTGTTCTGCTGCTTATGCTTCAGCATCAAATCTCTACTTGGTCTCCAGGTGATGTTAATGAGGAGAATGTATTCTCTTACTATCAAGCTCAATTTGAAAGAAATCCCAGCCTTACTTTAAACCAAATCAATTTTCAGTTCTTCCACTGTTACTTCCTCCTATCAAAACCAAGGAAAATAAATATCCTGTTTACAGGAGCCAGAGGAGGAAAAACCCCACAGTGCAGTCAGCCTCACCTCGATGGACAGAAGTGAAAATTAATGCAGAAATACCAATCAAACAGCAGACCATTTTAAAAAAACCAAACCAGGGTGTACAGAAGATGAGTCACACAGAAAAATCAAATCCCTTGATGGGAGAACCACTGGGATGGAATCTGGGATCTGACTGCAGCCAGTGAGAGGTAAAGTGTTGGTTCTTTTGGAAATGTGTTTCCAGCCTACAGCAGTCCAGAGGATCTTTGGAAGTCTTTAGAGTTGATGTGTAACAGGATAGACAAATAACAAATTGTTCTGGTGACCCTGTTCACTTCTAGTACAAAAGTTCAGGCTTCCTTAGAGGTTAATAACAAATGTGATATTCTAAATGTGACATTTTGTACAGAACTATTTTTAGCTTAAAGGAAAACAGCATTGCTTGAAACGTATTGTTAAAAAGAAAATGCATCCCCATTTTTGTAAGCTAAACCAAGAGCAATGAAATTAAACCAAGTGGTGACTCCAATCAGTTATTTCCCAGAGCAGGGTGCCCAGGGAAAGGATTGTCCCTTTCAATGCTAATGGACTGATCACACAGGCACATGGACATTCTGGCAGGTGACAAATAAAAAGGTTTTGTATATTATGCATTCCATTTAGGAATGTTTTACATACACATGTGTAACCCAGGTGGTAAACAACCTGGTTCACATTTCCTGCTGGCAATGCAAAAGCTTTTCCTATTTAGACAAATTATACTGTGCAGAAATTAAGGTTTCAAAAAGAGAAGAGAACCATAGGGTGACAGCAGTGCTTTTCCTCAAGGACAGAGAAACCAGTCCAACTCACATCACCTAAAGATACACAAAAACTACACGTGGAAGAAATTATTTTAATTCTTCTTCACTACTGTCACCAAAACCCTAGAAAAGGCCAGAGGTGCAATCACTCATGTACCCCTGCATGGCTGTGCACACCCACAGCCCCACGTACAGAATCCTAAATGAACTGAATTAAACACAAAAGGAAAGAATGTAGAGAAGTCACCAGGTTTGGATTACATCTTTGAGAACAAGGTGAATTAATCAGGGACTTTCATCAGATGTAGGCAGGTCTACAGAATCTTACAGAAAGAGAATACCACCAATATAAAGTACCATGTACACTGTCCCTCAGTAAGATTTTATGACCTGCTTCCCACCCACAGTGACACTGAAAATCTCCAGGGACCAAAGCTCAAATGTGGGAACACAGAGCACTGTTCTCAGCAGTGAAGCTACCTGAGAGGCTCCCAGGTTCCTAGTGATGGTGATCTGGACAGGTACATCCCTCGGGCAGTGCAGGACTCCGTCCTGGAAGGTCAAACTCAAGCAGGAAAGATGCAGAGCTTCCTCATACATCAGCCTGAGACAGTGAAATGCTGCAGAGGAGTTTATTGAGTGAAAATTTCACTGCTAAATGTGAATGGATTTCTGCAATCTACACGAGTCAGAGACAGGAATGGAAAACAGATTTACTTTGGTACAACAGGAGTTAGACTGAGACACCTTTCAGTCTGCACGAGCCACCCACCCATCTCTCAGCCAGGAATATCTGAGGAAGAAGGGAAAACCATGGATTTACCCCCAGTTCCCAGGCAATGTTATTACACTACACTGACTCAGGGGAAGCTACAGCTTCTCTACACGTCTCATGTGCATAGTTGGAAAGCCCTGGAAAACTATTAAGCACCAGAAGAAGAGCACAGACTGACAGAAATTAAATTCCTTCCTTTTTTTTTTCCAAGTTAGCAACCACCTCCTCCACTGGGCAAATAATGTTCCTTCAACACCCCATCTGAACAGTTAATATCCAGCCTGGCTTCATGTGGTCCTCCCTGCCTAAAATCCTCTTGCCTTGGGGAGTCTATTTCCAGAACAAATAGCATCTTCTCCTCAGAACTGGGTTTCTTTTCTGCAACATAGCTTCTCAGTCTCCACCTTCCAGATCTTTCCAGACTAATTAAGGGAACAACCTTAAGATTTCAAAACACAAAATGAAGACTTGAGTGTTTAGTTGTTTGCTATTGAATTTCCCAGGTTCCTCAATGGGTCTGTGGGTAACTCTGGTGGGTGGGCTACTGCATTCAAGAAGAACCTTAGCTCCCAGTTCATAATCTTTCTGGAATTTTTTTTTTTCAGTAGGCACAGGTCCTAGGGAGCCACAGAAGAAAGTCTTGTGGGATTTCCAAGAGTTCAGCAATCTTTTTCCAGAGACACAGCATCTTGTTTACCTGACAGAAGAGCAGGGAACATATGTGCTGTGCTCTGTGTCTCCAGTTGCCCTTCCCTAGCTGTTGCAGGTGTCCCATTCTGATAATACAGACATTTATTAGCTGCTTTTATAACACAGAGAAAAAAGAAAGTCTCTACTGAGCATGCCTGACATGCAGAAAATTTCCTTTTCAGTACCTCTATTAGACCACATTTTAAAATTTCAGTCCATAACACACCAGACTGATTGTTACAGAAAATAAAGTCACTTCTGTTTAATACATTCCCCCAAGAAGAGACTTGAAATCAAGGGGTAAATAACAAGGTGTCAAGGTTTGGTGCTGGCCCAATGCCAGTGCCCCCATGAAAATATATTTTCTTTAACTAACTGCTGTGAGATGTGACCAGGAACAGAGCAGAGCAGGCTTAAACTTAGAAAAAGAGAGAAAAAAAAAACTTTATTTAACTACAAACTAAAATCAGAAACACACAGGAAACAGAATGAAAACCTTTTAAACCATTCCTTTTCCTCCCACCCAAATTTCACCAAAGCACAGTGAGACAAAAAAAATCTTGGAGTCCTGATCAAGTTACCAACACTCTGATAATCAATTCTCAGTCCATCAGGGGAGAGAGGAGTCTCTCTTGTACCACAGTCCTTCCCACAAAACACGGTTGAAACTCCCCATGTTTCCTTGTCACACATGGCACTGCCCGGAGAAACTCTGCCATCGTGACATCCTCCTTCCATGTACAGTGCTCTCACCACCGTCCATGGACCGAAACTGCTCAGGGTTCTTCAAGGATGCTTTGCCAAGTGCCGAAAAAACAACCGTGTCTCATTTTTGGGACAACAGTCCCCCCCATTTGCTCATCCCCTGGGGCTGAGGGTCTCAAGAACAGAGCTCTTCTCCCTGAAGATGGAAGGCACCACCACGCCCTCTTCATCTTCCTCTGTTCACTCCTTTATATAATATCATTACAGCAGGTCAGTCTCTTGGCTCAGGCTATAGCATCCACCCAAATGCAGTCTCATGTATTACAGGTAACTTGGTTCAGTCTATGGCTATACAAGAAAAGTCCAGCTAAAAAAGCCACTCCATCATCTCCTCCCACTTCAGCTTTTCCACATCTTCTTCTTAACATCTCAGGTCCCAGACTGTCTCTCTTCTCTCTCCAACCACCAGCCAGGAGGACTAATGTTTCACAAAGTTTCCTTCACCCAGGAAAGGGTTAAAAGTCCGAGCTCCGCTGCCCTCAGGGCACTGAGATCTCACGGTGGCACTCCCACATGCTGGGCATCACCCCCCCTGCCGCCTCCTCTGCCGGCACAGGCTCGCTCGCTCGCTCTTCTGGGGTTGGGGGGGGGAACAAAAGATCCCTCGGTGTTTTCTCCACCCCTCCGTCCTGCAGGGCTGGCCCGGTTCCATTCCCTTCCACCTTCTCTCTCTCTCCGGGGCTCCGGCCTACCTCAGCCTGGGCCTCCATGGCTCCCCTCCCCCACCCAGCCATGTGGCCGGGCGGGGCAGAGACGGTGCCGCTCCCTGGGCTACCAGGGGCGAAAGAGAGCGAACTCTGGGAAATCTCTGCTTTTAACCCCGTGTGTCTGCAGAGGTGACTCACGTCTGCAGTGGTCACACCAGGTGTCAATATTCGAATCTGACCACTGATTGGTTTAACTAAAACTTCCCAAAAAACTCACTTCCTCCTAAACCGAGACACAAGGTAAATATAAAAGTTATGAAAAAGTCAGGCAGTGGTCCTACCTTTGAGAAATCTAGGGGCCATGGAGAACCTCCCTGGGTATTTTACTATGAGTGGAAGATTTTTAGGCAAATGTCCCACCAAAGGACAGATTCAACTCTCTGATGAGATGAAGTGGATACATATCCTGCCAGGAAAGCTGGAAAACTGTCTGCAGCTTTGTGTCTTCCCTCCTGATTTTGTAACCTGTTGCAATGAAGAACCTTCCAGAATTTTGTTGAAACTTTTATCTCCCACAAAATGTAGATCAAGGAATGCCTTATGCTTAACCATAGTGGGAAAATTGCAATGACACAAAAGCAGTTGAATTTTTTAAAACATTATTAGCAGATTATTTTTCTCCTAAAGCTCATGGAAATACAGAAAGCTGGTAGTTCTTGGAGATTAATTATTACAGGAAAAAACCTCTGGCTGTTTTGCAGAGTTATTCAGAGTAAGGTCTCCAATCCTTTCCTTATCTTTGCTCTGTGGCTGGAGGAATTACCATGCAATTGTTAGAAGATGAAAAGGATGTTGATGAAGCACATTTCACACGCTGAGGGTTTTTTTCTGAACTATATTTTGCTATATACCAGGAAAACAGCTCACTTGACTTGAGAGCACTTGATCCCACTTGTCCCAAATATCATGACGTGGTGCCCAATACCAGAATTTTGAACTGTAAGTAAGGGACTTTTCTCTCATTCCCATTCAGACTTAAATAATAATGGAAAATCTGGTTCATTGCTGAAATATCAAGAAGATGTGAAACCCAGTGCAGTGGCTTTTTGATGCCCAATTAGAGATAACCTAAATAGGTTCTTTTTGTGAGTTCTCTGAAGTGACAGTAGAATCACGCATCTGATAAATGCAAGCATGAAACAATGTGATAATAAACAAGAAGACAAAACAGTACATCAGAAGACCCCAAAATCTTTACAGAAGTGACTGTGGTACTGTTGTAATCAAAATTTGGTGGACGTGGTCTTGCAATTGGGATGTTGGAGTGGGTGGATAATTCAGAATGACCACCAAAGAAACAGTGACCTGAAGTAGAATTAATGTCCCAGACAGAGGTGGTCACAGGCAGGAACAGCTGCTGAAAATCCAAGTGAAAGCCTTCTGCAGCCAGGAGAGCCAGAGGCCTGGCCATGGGCACAGCCAAGCACCTGCTTTACAGGGAGGTTTCGTTTCAGACACTGAGAGGTGAAGGGATTGGCAGCAAAATTTTTGGAATAAAAATTAATTTCAAGGCAGCCTCCTGACCATGTTCCAGTCTATCAGAGCTGGTCAGGGAGGGCCTGCACAGCTCTCTTTAATATGCGAGTGTTCCTGAAGAAAAAAAAAGTTAAATTAAGTGTGCATATTTGCTTAGGGATTGGAATTAATATACATTACTGATTTACTGGTCTTTGCAGCTTAAGGTAATTGTAATGTCTTTAAAAGTTTGAAACAAAATTCTGTGTACTGAATAACTTATGCAAATATTGTAATAGAATTTAGTTTCTATGCTACTAAAATATAAAAGACTAAACCAGTATTATGCGACTCCTGTCAACATTCTATTCTTCAAAAGAACCAATACAAAAGCATTCCCAGTTAACCAGCCTGGGGTCCCAGGACCACCATCCCTCCCAGAGGATTAGGAGTTCATCACATTGAGAGAAAATATCCTTTCACTGACCACAGTCACAGAGTTATGGACATTTTCCACTACCCCAGCAACATATTAATCACAAGTTACAGCCCTAATTTTTGTGGCCATTTATGAGATGAAAGGCAAAAAGCACAGGTGATGCTGTTGGACATGTTGAGTGCTCAGCTACCTACGTGAGTTTCCATCAGAAACAGTGGAAATATGGAAAGTTAAGAGAAAAGGAATAGTTGGAGAAGCAAAGCCAGGAAGTGTAATGCATATGATATCCCCACTCAGACGTAAAAGGGACTCACAGGCAGAGAGTCACAAGGAATCATAAGGGACACAGAAATGGGTGGACAGCTCTATTAGAATAATTTTTCCCTTATACACAAGGATTGATGTGGAAAAAAGCAAAAAAAATAAATATTTATGGGTGAAGTGGCTGAGGAGCATCAAATCTGTGAACAAGGGAGGAACTCAAGTGGAAGTGGGCTTTACAGAGAACTTTGTGTGAGGGGAAGTTACTCTTACAGCTTCACACGTATCTCTCGGGAATGAGAGAAGACAGGAGCTAAAGACAAAAGCCAGGATGGACAGGGCCTGGAGCAAGCTAGAAGGGTGGAAGGTGAAGGTGTCCCTGCTCAAAGCAGAGGGTTGGATTTTGATATTCTTTAAGGTCTCTCCCAACCCAAACCATTCTGTGATTCTACAGAGGGGCTGGAGTCAAGATGATGAAGTTCGTACAGTGGGAAAGAGAATGTACTGAAGAGTCCTGTGGAAACTGAAGCTGAGAACCCAGCTGAGTTTGGATGGAAGAAACGGAGAGAATTCCAGCACAACAGTACTGCTCCGTTCTCCCGTGGGAAGAGAGAAGAATAAAATAATGACTGTGATAGAGGTAAGAGTGACTGGAAAGGTTGGTGAGTGCCACCTGCAGTGACAGGTACTTGAAGATGAAAACAGCAGCATTTCAGGAAGATTTTGCCTGAGTTAATGATGTAATTTTTAGCTCCTAATAATTATTTAAATTAGGAAAATTTTCAATAGCTCCAGCAGAGTAAACCCAGAGCAACTGAGATTTCCACTCCTCAGTTTCTTTGCCTCTGCCTTACTGTCCTCTCTCCTGCTTTTCTGTTGCCCTTTAGTTTCTCTCTTGTGCCTCACTTCCCTTCACCAACTTCTCTACAATCCAGTCAAAACATCAACCACCACTACAACCTCTGGGCCAGAAGGCAGCACATCAGCTTCCAATCCCATTCAATTTTTATTGAATTCCAGAAAACGGCAAGTTGTCAAGTTTGCCTTCATTAGAGGGACCTTACCCCAGCATCCTCCTGAGTGCTGCAAACATCCTGCAAAGAGTTCCCCAAACAAGACTTTTTCTGAAACACTCTGTTCTGCAGTGGGAGAGGGAATAGAGATTTACAACAACCATAAACACATCTTTAAAAGGCTGTTTTACATGTGACCTGAGACAGTTCAGAGAGACTCGCTATGCCTGTGGTGTTGGGTCCAGGAAAATAAATTGATCTAATTTGTGGGTGAAGCAGTAGGTGGCAAGTACAAAAGCATAAAGGATCACTAAAGGAAAAGAGTCTGGTAAATTGGGTAAATACAGGCTTGAGTGTGGGAGTTCATGGCTTAAATAAATTCTGAGACACCCTGGACTAACTGAACAACCCACATCTGGAAACAGATGTGTTTGCTTAACAAAATTTAAATGCTGTAAAATGCCTTGAAAATGTATTGATTTTTTTCAGAAAACATCAAGCAATAATACCCAAATCCTCTATTTTCCTTTGGATTTCATAATGACAGATGAACTTACTGTGTGCTTTAGCAAGTGAAAATGGATAAAACACTTTCTTGTGCAAATCACATGAATTTATCTCTTCACTCACACTTAGTCTGAAGTAACGCCAACCCTGTAAAAATAGAGCAAAATATCAAGAGAATTAATTTTTTTTTAAGAGTACATTTATTCTGTGGACAGTAAATATTGAGACTCAACAGAATATGAGGTTTCTTTCCTAGCCTTAAAAAATTGTTTTCTGTAGTTTCATGGCTGCTGGGTCACAAAGCACCTTGTACTGCAGACAGATGGAAAAACCCACAGTGCTCACTCCCTGCCCTGCCCAACATCTGAGCAGGATGAAGGACAACTGAAAGGCTGGGAAACAAACCCAGTGTTAAACTAAGTGTGGTTCAAAATGCAACTGCAATAAACGGTGCAGACATGTGGCCCCATACTAAAGAATTCTCTTTATTCCCTTCAAAGGGATGACTAATATTTACTTAATTTATATGGTTAGTTATGTAGTGAAGGAAAAGCATGACTTCAGCCACTGTCATAGTTTAACTCCAGCCACCAAGCCCCCCACAGCCACTCACTCCTGTTCCCAGGAGAGCAGGGCCCCGTCCCATGTAACAGGGACTTGGGAAGACAAACGCTATCACTTAAAACTTCCCCTCTTTCTCCTTGTTCCCCCCACTTTGTATGCTGAGCACGATGTCACATGGCCTGGGGCATCCCTTGGGTCAGTTGGGGTCACCTGTCCCAGCCATGTCCCCTCCCCAGCATGGCCAGACGAGGGGCAGGAAAGGCCTTGGCTCAGTGCAAGCTCAGCAAGAGCAGAAACATCTCTGTGCTATCAGCCCTGTGCTCAGCCCAAACCCAAACACAGCCCCACACCAGCCACGGAGAAGAAAAAGAGCCCTACCCCAGCCAAAACCAGCACAGGTAGATAGCTCAAAACCAAGCAACTTCTTCTGGATTTACTCTCCCTGCAATGGGAACACCGAGTGTAACACGTGGTTGTCTTCAGCCACGAGATCCCCTTTTACCTCTGCAAACCAGGGAACACCAGGATGAACATCCTTTCTCACCTTTCGAGTGGATCCTACTTCTGTGATCTTGGAGAGCTGTAAAGCTCACAGAAATACAAGCCATGGATTTCCAGTGCCTGGATAACACAGAGGAAAAGAGCTCTTGCACTCTTTTGATCTCTAACGTCACTTTCCCACACTGGCTGGAACTACTGATGCAAAATAAACTTTCAAATGTGCATAAAGAGTATGGCAGGATCCTGACACATCAGTTCTCTGCCCAGTAAGGTTCAAAACCAGCTCACATACTGCACAAGATTATTTAAAGAATGATTACAATGTGATCAGAATGAATTGGAAGCCATGGAGTTCCCAGGGCTCACCTCAAGAGCAAGGACCACTCCTCAAGGGCTTTCTGCTGGGAGGGGACAATCCTTGTAGCTGGGACACCTTTGGGATGTTAGGAATCAGGCAGTGGAACGCTGAATAAAGCAACAGTTATTATCACTGAAAAACATTATTTTGCGTATAGCCCAACTACAAAAATATTTAAATCTCATCACCTTATAGAAACTCTTACAAACTTAGCTGCCATTTCTCTTTAGAATATTTAGGGGAGTATTTTAGATGACCCTATGTCTTCTACTTGCCCAGACAGTCACTGATTAGAGAGAATTCCTGGGCTAAACTATATTTGTCTACTATCATGCTTCTAAACTAATACTGTAAGTGTTTTATAAATATGAAAAAATTAAAGCAATCAGTTGGCATAGTTTTGGAAAGAATTCAGAAAAGACACGAGGCTGTGGTAAATTTTTCCTTGTGGTTTAGTTAGTAAAGAATATAAAATATAAAGCTCCAAATCTTATTTCTTGTGGTCACAGATCATTGCAATAAACGTATGTTTTTCTTACACCTTCTGTTTGTTTCAGACACAGCTTCAATTCTTTCTGTACCCTCCCCAGACCCAAACCTTTAGATTCTATAATTTAGATAGCCATTACATTTTTTAAAAATGTATTTACTCTTAAAATAGTGCAACAAAATGTTTGCTATTGTCTGTCAAAAGAAATGAAAGTTAGATATGTCTTTCTCTTCTCCTTTAAATCAATTCACTAAAATGTTAATATTCTTAGTAGCTGTTCCTGGTAAGAACTTAATAGTTCTATTGCTGTATCTCTGCATGAAAAAATGAATTGTTTAAACCCTTTTTTGTAATAGCTTATCAAGACAATTGGTTTCCATGTGTTTGCATTTCCGAGAGTTTCCAAATCCACTTTTCTACTAAAAGAAAAAAAATACAAGTGCAGGAGAGAAAGTGAGAGAGCAGGTAAAGACTTTAGAGCTCAGCTGCACTGCAAAATTGAGTTCACCACAGTACGGGTTTTGTTCTCCAAAGGGGAGCTGATTTGTGTTTGTCAGTCTCTGAGATCCATAGCTGTCAAGGAAAGGGGAGGAAATTCACTTACCCTGGGTATGGAAGCTGGTTTGTACAGTCAGACAAAGCCTGGAGCCTGTTTTTCCAGCCAGGGTCTGTCCAGACCTATCAGCACCTCAGGTTTGACCCAACCCAGCAGTTATGCTCCAGCTGCATTTCAAACCCAGACTGGACAATTCCCATCCTCAGACACAGCCCACTCCACAGCTGTGCATTCTCTGCCTTGTGTCACCCACGTGCAGTTACAGCCACTAACACTGTCCTGTCCCACGGCAGGGACAGTGGTGACAGGGAGTCACAGCACCGCCTCCTCTCCTGGGAGGGGGCTCAAACAGCAGCAGACTCTGGGGGACTGTTTAGGCTCTATTTTGCAACTCACAAAGATGCCTCAAAGAATAAAAACACAGAGATGCAAGACCTACACTTAATTAGCATGTCAGGCAAAGTATGGGCAGAGCACCCCTGGGACAGACCCTAATGGCTGTGTGTGACAGACTAGTGACTGTTATCAGTCACTCCATTTTATTCACACACTAAATAAATCCCATAGTTATCCTTAACAGGTTAAAACACAAAAAAATTCTCCAATAGATAAAGAAGAGCTCTTTCATGTGCCAGCTCAGATAATTATTCTTTTCAAAATCTGAAATGTCATTTATGTCCTGGATGAAATAACTTTTAATGTATTGCATTTAGAACAATCCCTTCACTGTAGTACATTGCAGCTCACAATATCATCTGCATTTTCTTTATTCAGTAAATTTTGATGAGTTTTCCACAACCCTCCCTCAAACGCACAAAAAAACCCTGAGATGAGGAGCCCATGTGCAAAATGTTCATCAATCGTAAAGAAAAAATTAGCAATAAATATTTATACTTCTGCTGCGGATTCAGTACAGATCATATTAAATACCAACAGATTCCACATTCACAAAGGTAACAGGAAAGCCACATTAAACTTGCAAACTGGAAAAGCAGTCCCTCAGCTGCAGCCAACCTTTCAGAACATGGGAAGGACTTTTAGGAGACAGATGCAGCAGACTTTGACCTCAGTGTCTCTCTGCTAGAAAGAACGGATGCAATAGCTAAAAAAAAATAAAGTAATTGAAACTTTGGAAATATTTGACAAAAAGAATAAATCCTTCAAAGGGAAATTGTTTTTCTCTCTGTGAAAAACACAAGCTGTTCAGAACACCAGTGATCATATAAGCCTGTCACTGGATAAACTCTCATCTCAGGCAGGATGATGAATTCCTGTCCTGTTCATCTTTCAGCTGCTTCTTGGTAAACAATCTGAGACTCCAGCTCCTGAAGGCCCAGGCAGGAGGCATCAGGGGTGGCTCTTAGATCCCTGCTGAGCCTCACCCCTGTGGACTGTGCCCAGGGCATGTCCCCACCAAAGTCGAGGCACCCGCTGCTGTTCGGTCACAGCCTTGGCTATCGCTGGCCATCCCCTCGTCACCAACGCAGCCACCTTCCTTGAGGTAATAAACTTACTGTGGCAGTAAAGGAGCAAAGAAACCTTTCCAGCAAATCCTTTCATTTTTTATTAATAGAAGCAGAGACATCTCTACTGTTATATTTAATTAAAACATCACTTTGCCAGAGCTTCCTTTGCAACTTTAAGACGGAACAATATAACCACTATTTAATAAAGCTGAAAGAGTGACAGCGCAGGGAAGCACCTGGGAAAAGAGGGTCTGCTGGCAATAGAAATAGGAGCAAAAGGGGCATAAAATACACTGAGGTTATAAGAAATGAAAAGGGAATTTAATATTACCATATGACAAACAGAACCTATATTTATTCAAATCTGATTTGAGTTGGTCACTCCCCCTTTGACAAGACAGAGCTATATTTAATTTCAGCTTTTTAGAGCCTGTGTGTTCTCCCACTCTGTTATGCTGAAGCAAAGCTCAGTAATCTACAGCTCAGTAGCTCACTGCCTTTCCTGGGAATTTTTAGGTTAGGTATCAGGGAAAGGTTCTTCCCCCAGAGGGTGCTGGGCACTGCCCAGGCTCCCCAGGGAATGGGCACGGCCCCGAGGCCGCCAGAGCTTCAGGAGCGTTTGGACAGCATTCCAGGGATGCACAGGGTGGGGTTGTTTGGGCCAGGAATTGGACTGGATGATCCCAGTGACTCCCCTCTGGCTTAGGATATTCTGTGATTCTGTGATATATCAAAAGTTCTCGTGGTAGGGAAAAATGACAGGTAACTGAACCCCACATCCTCCTCCCCATCCTGCCAGCAGCAGGACAGCCAATACCTACAGACCACCTGAGCACCTGCCAAGCCACAGAAATCATTCTGCTTTAACAAAAGGTACCTTGCAACAAGATATTTGTGGGGAATGCAAAAGTGAGCACAACTCTGATAGCCTAAAACACAGCATTGCTGTATTGACAATCAATAGCCCAGCAGAAATCCTGTGCAACAGCCTGGGGAGGAGGGGTGCTGCCACTGGCTCTGCATTCCCATGTGGATATCCACACCTTGGCTGGGAAAGCAGGAATCAACCACAGGAACCAACAGGAACCAAGCACCTTATCCAAACATTTTGTGTCCTGTGCTGGAATCCAGTTGCCAGTGTGATTGGCCTCCTCCAGCCCCGGAGACAGAGCGAGGAGCACTGGCTGGAGCCACTTCCAAGGGAGACAAGAAAATCCTGCACTTGGAATGCTTTGCTCCATCAAATCAAACCCCACTTGAAAAATAAGTGACCAGTTGCTCTGGGAGACTGAGTAGAGGTTCAGCACGCAATGGGGGCGAAATGAAAAGCTTGAAGAGAGGTTGTCTTGGCAACATTGTCTGATTCATATTTAAAGATAAAATCACTCTCCAAAGCTAATGTAAAGTGGATGCCAGAGATAAGAAAAAAAAATATAGGCATTCATAGCATCTTCATAGCAGAAAGCTCTGCCTTCTGTCAGTTGCCTGAATTGTTGTGGGACCGCTTGGCAGGGTTTCCTCTGTTCATTGTAAAATATTCTTTTTATAGAAACTGTTAAGGCAAACAAATAAGTCTGGAAAAACACAGCATAAGCTCCTCCAAGACACCATGTAAAACAGCACAGTGCCTCAATATCCAAAGTACTACCTTTTCTTTTTACATATATTAACACACAAGCAGACAACCATAACATTGCTGCACAGACATGTCCTCACTATCAATTGGAGCAGGCAACTTGAACAGGTAGACACCTTATAAGACATAGAGACTGGTAAAGATTTTTCACTTTTTATATTTTTAACTGCTCTTTGTATTGTGATTGATTTTAAGGGCCTTAAGTTTTGTGTGATTTCTTCTGCAAGGAATCTCATTAGCCCAGGGTCTGATGAGATGGGAAGAAAAATCCATGAAACCCTGAGACGGACCTGGCCCAGCATAGGACAGAGTGACAATGCCCCAGTGCTCCCTGCTGCATCCCACCAGGTGTCTGGGCAACCCACCCAGGTGCTGCCTTCCAGCAGTGATCTCTTAGGACAGAAATTCCACTTATTAATTATGTCCAAGAAATTATTTTGTTGCTAAAATGCTCTACCTCTAATTTAATAAGAGTTCTACCTTCGAAGAATATAGACACTGCCTATTTTGCATTCTTTCTGTGCTTCTGCCAGGATAATGGGAACAGAGCTCTACTGGAAGGTCCCATATTATTTGTCTCCTTTTCAAGTAGTTGAACACCAAAAGAAAAGAGAAAGGGAAAAAAACATAGCAACCCCTACATTTTTATACGTTTCTTTTCCTTCTGTTTTGCTTTAATGGACCATTGCACTCAGCCTAAAATTCCACATGCAATCAATTCCAGTAGGAAATAAAAGAAAAACTTTACAAGGTTTTGCTACACCCCTTCAGTCTCCCTTCCCCAAAGACTTCAGGACCCAGTGAGGTTGGTGGGTCCCACATCCAGGGCTCCTCAGATGTCCCCTTTTCTAGCCCACAGCTTGGTCCTGTGCTGTAAAGGGCCCAGTGCCTCCCTGCCACCTCTGATCTCCACTGACCTTCCACCACCATGTCCCCAGCCAATCACAACTGAGTGATTATCATTTTCTCCAGGTCATCAGCTCTGAGTACCTTGAGACACTCCCAACTTTTTGTGACTCAACAGCCTCTGCTGTTCCTACCTAATTGCAACTTTCTCCATCCACCCATCTCTCTTCTCCATTATCCTCCTGAACAGCCTCTTGAGGCAACTGCTGCTGAAGTTGGAAGAATTGAGGTAAATTGCTGCAGAAGATTGATTTAAACACAGGTGTATCTTCATCACATCTTCCAGTCTGTGAATAATAGACATTCCTTAATTCCCCTCCTAATGACCATTTCTCATTGCAGAGAGGCTCGGTGATCCCTTACTCAGCTGAGCGCTACAGAAATGCCATTTTTCTATCAGCCACTCAGCACACTTTCAAAGGAAACTTTTACAGTAATTTCACCATTTTGACTTGAATTTCTTTTTTATTAGCTATCTTACTTTCTTCAGTTCTGGCTTGTAGCAGTGCTCTGCTCCCAGATGGCACAATCCTTCCCTCGCCAAGGACAAGTCTGACACGTTTGTGAAGGCAGGATTTCCTTAACGGGAACAAAGAGGTGGCAGAGCAGGAGGATGCAACAATTACATTTAACTGGCTGGCAATAAAGGATGATCTCAAATACCTGCTGTTAATGCAATCTAAGTCTCAGCTACAGCTGAAAAGAAAGGGGGACGAAGAAAAAATTTTAAAAGGGCAAACCCTGAAAACTTTACCTGTGCCTGATATAAGTGATAAAGTGGAAGAGGTAATTGCCTACTTTAACATCAGCAAAAATAGGAGATTTGGGGCCAAAACAGTTCAGCCTTGAAGAAGTGAAAACTCTGGGAAAGTTACGAAGAAAGAATCAGCACCAAAGAGAAGTTCCTTTTGGATATATTTCAGAGCTAACCAAGCTGGTTTTAGCTGCAGGGACATGAAGCCTACCTAGGGAGGTACAAAATTCATTGTGGGTTTTTTTCATCTTGCCTCAGGAATGTAAATACTGCATTAAAAAATCACTTACTTACATATTAATGATGTCCTTTACCGAAGGAACAATATCTACCAGTAATTTTCCTCAACAACTGAGCCAGCTGTGTGCTCCCAGCATCAGGTCTGGTCATGGGCACTCATCCCCAACTCCTGCAGGCAGGATCCAGCCACAGGAAGCAGGGCAGGATTCCCTGCCATGGCCTTTCCTCCTCTACTCAGAAAAAAGTTCTGTGAAAGGAAGGATGTGGAACAGGAGTTCCTCAGGTGTTCAAATTTTTAATGTTACAGACATGGGCCTAACAGAACCCTCAAAAGAGTTTTGGAAGGGTAGGGTTTGTTCATCCTGGAGAGGAGAAGAATCCAGGGAGACCTTAGAGTCACTTCCAGTGCTGAAAGGAGCTCCAAGAGAGCTGGAGAGGGACTTGGGACAAGGGATGGAGGGACAGGACACAGGGAATGGCTTCCCACTGCCAGAGGGCAGGGATGGATGGGATATTGAGAAGGAATTGTTCCCTGGGAGGGTGGGGAGGCCCTGGTACAGGGTGCCCTGAGAAGCTGTGGGTGCCCCATCCCTGGAAGTGTCCAAGGCCAGGTTGGCTGGGGCTTGGAGCAACCTGGGATAGTGGAAGGTGTCCCTGCCTTTTGATAGGTGGGTTTTAAGGTCCTTCCAACCCAAACCATTCTGGGATTGCCTGATTCAATCTACAAATTAATGGGACTTCAGTGTATGTTCCACAGAGCTGCCTCTTCAGTACAGTGCTGTGGTCCAGCTTTGGGATTCAATGCTGCCTTCAGGTGATTTTATGATGAGAGTCTATTTGCTAATCTTCTGCTTTATGTCCAGAAATGGCTGCTGTAGCTTTGAGGTGGGTCTGGAGTAGGGGCAGGATTTATTCACACTCACTCCTGCCACGAGGGGATTGGATGTTACTTGTTGCTCTCTCTAGATTAGTTTCTGCTACCTTAAGCAAGAAGTTTTCTTTTTTCCTTCCCCTGGCTTGGAGGCTGTACTGCAAATCCTTTCAGCCGTTTTTGGCTTTTTCCTTGAACTGTTTTGGCTTGGGTTTCGGTCAGAGATCCGAACTGCCGGGACTGTGGACTGGGAGCCTGCGGGGGGCTGCTTCAAGCCCGAGACCTTGGGGGAGAAAGCTGAACTAACCAGGAAAGGGCACCAAAATCCACCAGCTTCATCTGCTGTGAGGAGGACACCAATGCCAGAAGTTCAACAGGTTCCCATCTGTTCTGCCTGAGCTGCTGAGTGAACTTTTCCCTTCCCTGCGACAAAAAGCTGGTGCCATTTTTGCCTTCCTGGCCAAGCAGCCAGGTAGGGGATGGGGGGTAAAGTTCCAAAATTTCAATATCTAGCATTTATTCAATCCTTTTTTTTTTTTTGCTGTGCCTTTCAGGCTCTATGTTTTGTTAATAAACAGGGTTGTTTTCACTTTCACACACTGGTGTTCATTTCTCATTTGCAAAAGGGATTACTGAAGCCCTTCTCTTTAGAGAAAACACTCATTCCACGGCGTTTTTCTCCTAAAATTTCTCTCTAAACCAAGACAAATGCCTTTCCGGCAGAGCTCAGTAAAACACAGAACTTTCATCCCATTTAGGGGTTTCTAACTCGCTGCGATGAGCAGCTGTTTGCACCTTCAGTATGAAAAATACTCAGGTCTGACATTTTCCCTTCAAAGAATGGCTCCGTTTCTCCATCCCCCTTCCCTTAGGCCCACTGAGGCAGAACTGCAGTTCCTGCCCTGCCCTGAGTGCTGCCTGTGGGAGCAGCTCCACACAAGTGCATGGCTCAGTTCTCCCCTCTGGCCTCGGCACCGCTTCCCGGGATGCGCTGTGGAGCTCAGCTCGGGGGAGGAGTCTCACTGCATTAGGAGAGAGGGGTTTTGCAGAGAGCTCAGCTTAGGGCAGCACACAGGGGCACGAACTGAAGCGTTGGTAACAAAGCACCAACAGACAAAAGCTGCTAAATTGATATGACAGGAAATGTTTGTGACTTTCGCAGACTCAGAAGCGAAAGATTGGAATTATGTTTTTAAAGACCCAGGCCAAAACACTCTTACATTTATCTGATAAAAGAGTCCATCATGGAAAAATCTATTTTCCTGACAGAAGCCTCAGTTTTGCAGGGCCAGGAGAAAATTCTTCAACCAGCAGCCTCAGAAAACCTTTGAAAACTGATCTGTATTATTGGAGGGTACATTACTCTGCCATCAGAGCCTTCCAAGCCCTTCAAGGATGAAAGAAACCCAAACATACTCCTGCAATCAAGGACCTAAAGCTTAATCCAGTGGGCAAGGTTTATGTACTTTGTCCAAAGTGTGACTGTAGACAAGCTTCAGTATTCCTCTCGCCAGTTTCCCTTCTACAAATGGAAATAACCTGATTAGACAGGTTAAATGGAACCTATGCTAAACCCTTCTTTTGAATCCTACATTAATCACCAACTTTCTCCTTGATTTTGGTGGAGTGGTAACATTAAACAGGTACCAAACACGATTCTCTGCTTGGGCTCTCTGGCATTCTGACAGGGTTAGAGAAGATCCCAGGGGCAGCGCCCAAGTACCCTGGTCACTCTCCATAGCCCATTTGAATCCTCACAGCAGTGGGGCATGATAAGCGTTAGGAAAAGCTTCTGGACTGCATTTACAGCTTTTAAAAGGACTGGCAATTTTCTTTCCAGAAATAAAAATATTTAGCTTGTTCAAAATGAGAATTCAATAAATAAATCAAGCAGTCAAATGATGGACCAAATTCTGAACTTTGTCAGCCAAATTTTGGTTATAGTACCTTCAAAATTTTGTAATAATGCCAGCATTCTGTGTATATGCACACATTTTCATTATACAGTAATGCATATGAAAGGAGAAGTGTAAACACCCAGAACATCACTGCCCCATTTTTCTGTGAATATCTGGATGGGGTTTAGAACTTGGTTTTTATTTTATTTTCCCCAGAATCATTGCAGGTCCCTTCCACCTGAACAGCTCTGTTCTACTTTAACTGACTTCTATCTCATGTTCTCTCTTTTCTTCTGAATGACCACCGCTCTGGAATTTTTAAAAGAAATTCCACATTTGAAACAGATTTTGGATGCAGAAATTGCTCTCAGTTATCCCAGAAGGAAATTACTGAAGCAATGGTGAACATCAAACACATCTGCGAATGTCCCATATTCGTATTCATTCCACAAGCAGGTAAAAAAATCGGTAAGTAAAATCAAACCCAGAGCAATATTCTTACCAGTATCTTCAAACAGGGAAACGAGACTGATGTTCACTTAATTAATTTATTATGTCTTGTGTATGAGTGATGTTTTAGTTTCATTGTGTGCTTGCCTGAACCAAGTATTAATCATCAACATAAGGTATGGAACTCTCAGTTTAAATGTTGTCATGGCTCCAAGGTAGCAGGTTATTAAAAGTGAAAATAACTGCAACTGGGCAGATTAAAACACCAGCCTCATTTCCAGTGAAACGTCCTTCAAAATATCAGCTTCCTTTGGAACTGAAAGATGTCACTGTCTATAAAATTTTGCTACAAATTAAATCCAAGAGACAAACCAGTAGCTTGTCAATGGTATTAAAAAATACATAAAACAATGCCCAGACATATTTTATGAAGAAATGAACAGGATATTTTTTATACATGCCAGCTTTATGATTTTTGAGTGTTTGCCATCCTATAAAAAATATAGGATGCTTCCTCTTTAGCAGATTCATGAAACCAAAATGTATGAAAATAAACCTCTGAAATTCTAGCACATTTCTGCCTAATAAATATAATTTGTGAAAGATATTTGTCCAAATACTTTTCATTTTGTACATATTTTTATGCAGCCTGTTAAACTAAAATGTATTATAGATTACTTAGACTCAACAGTTATAACTTGTACATTACCAAAATAACAGGATGAGGGAAAATGGCCTCAATCTGCACCAGGGAAGTTTTAGATTAAATTTGAGGAATGAAATTTTCTCTAATATGCAATCTAAGCCTCCCCTGGCACAGCTTGAGGCTGCTTCCCCTTGCCCTGTCCCTGTTCCCTGGCAGCAGAGCCTGACCGCCCTGGCTGTCCCCTCCTGTCAGGGAGTTGTGCAGAGCCAGAAGGTCCCCCCTGAGCCTCCTTTTCTCCAGGCTGAACTGACATGTGTGGGATTGCAGGACTGACGTGTGGGATTGCAAGATTTATGCGTGGGATTGCAAGCACTATAGTTTTAATTTAAGTCATTGTTTCCAGGAACTCTCCACTGAAGGTCCTTCCTGTAGGAATTTCTGTTTGGGACATTTGCTTGGGAATGTCCATCTGAAAAGCCTTCCTGCAAATTGGGAGAACCAAGGAACAAAACACAGCTTTGCAAAGCAAAACTGCACAGCTCTGACCATGGATCAAATGTTTTCCTGATGTGTTACCCAGCTCAGGCCTAGGTGTGGAACAGACTGCTGAGATTTTCTTGGTTGGGAATATTTTCTCACAAACAGAAAGCAAACTAGGTGGCTCAGCTTTTTATGGCAGCTAAATCTGGAGGCTGTGACCCCATCATTGGCTTTCCATGCTGAGATGACCCCACTCCTATCCCAGACAGCCCCTCACTCTGCCTGCTCTCTCATCCTTTTCAGCTGAAAATGCAGAAGAAAATTGGCAGGTTTTCCTGACTGCTGGATGACTTTTTATATTTTTGTTATTGGCCTTCTCCACTGGAATATATTTTCAATTGCAAAAAACCTAGAGTTGACAGTAAGTATAAAAATTAATCAAGTAACGAAGTAATGGTAATATGTAATCACTTAAAGTAACCATAAGACAACAAACAAATCACACATTTGTAATAATCACCATCATAATCCTCAATTTCATTCCAGCCCTCCTGTCATACATTTTGCTTTTTAATAGAATCATGGAATCACAGAATTGTTTGGGTTGGAGGGACCTTAAAGATCATCTTGTTCTACCTTTCTGCCATGGGCAGGGACACCTTCCACTATTCCAAGCCCCGTCCAACCTGGCCTTGGACACTTCCATGGATGGGGGCCCCACAACTTCTCTGGACAAGCTGCTCATGGTGTGAAAAATTAGGAGTGATTCAGTTACCCGAGTACATGACCTGAGTGGCCCTTCTAACCTGAAAAAGTCATAAAGCCCTCACAAAAATCAGTTTATATGCTTGCCCATGGTGATGCAGTTATGCTTCTGATCTCCCAGTCCAATAATTGTGTAATGACTTCAGAGCAGCCAGAGGATGAGATGAAAGAGAACAAGAATCTGTTCAGTTTGCTTGTAAAAAAGTAAACAGATGCAAGAAGTCAAATGAAAAGAACATCAACTCCATGAATTCAGATATACCTGTAGAAAAGCCTAGGAGTAAGTACTTCCAGATTAATGTTTCCCTCTTCCTTACACTGAAGGCTCTTTGGTATCACTTTCCCAGTGGTATCACTTCTTTCCCAGTGGCCAGTCATATTTCCTAGGATATGCTATTCAAATATTTTCTGCTTAGCTCTCCATTTATCAGCTGAGAATCTGGCCCAAAACATTCATCTCCTGGAAATGGAGCTAAACAGGTTCAAACACACTCACTTCCCAAAACACAGAAGCTCCTGTATTTTCTCTCCCTTCACTATTGTCTCCAAGTGAGACTTTGCCACTCAAGTATGGAGGAACAAACATACATTTTAGTTGCTCAAACACTACCGCTAGGAAAACAAAGAAAACCCAAACACAAACACTTGCCAAAGGCTTCCAGACATGCTTAACACAGAAAATGCTCTCCTGTGTGAGGGGCGGTGTGGAATGACAAGTCTTATATCACCAGAGTTTAGTGGGTAGGCAGCTCCTTGTTATAGTTAATCATATATTTAGCAACATTAGCACATGTACTGTCAGTGATTGCCTGCCACAGGAACTGGTATGCAGAATCTAGCTGTGTGTTAAGAGCTATTAACCAAACAATTCGAGACATGGACTATGGAATCGCCCAAAAAGTGGCAAAAAAGGAATGGACAAGGCAGGAACCCAGTGCAGAGAGGGCACGAGAGTGGCATCACTGCCTTTGAAAGGAAGTTGTTGGGTAGCGCTGTGGTAGCTGCAGAAATGTCACACACGCTCTGTTAAATACATCCCAGTTTCAAACGTAAGCCATGGCCTGGACTTCCAGGAGCTGAACTGGTAACACCAAAGTTCCTAACTGGGGGGAACAGACAACAAATTTGCCTTTCTTTCCTCCCAGATCCATGGGCTCCTTCACAGCAACACAGCTGCCTCCCTGAGGAGCTCCACACTTTGTAAGGGGTCAGCACACGCCTTTCGCAGGAAAACGGCTCAGTGTGCTGTCAAAACCCTGGAGAGGAAAGATGAAGAGAACAGGGATGGGGTGAGCATGGTCACGGCTTGAGGCCTTGTGAGCATTCCTCCTCCCAAGAGACTGACCCATGAATGCAAAAACCCGTGCTGCTCTCTGCCTTCCTCATTGTACCCTGAAACAGCCAAGCTGCTCCAGTGCTCTCCCCTGTGATACAGGCCTGCCTAGGCGGGGAAAATAACCCTCTCTCAGGAGATGCACATCACATGTGAGTGGATTTCCTGCTGCTGGAAGCTCTTTGGAACATTCCAGTGTGTGTCCTGTGTTCACCTTCACCAAAGGTTACATTCTTACTACAAAACCAAAAGGGACCCTTGGTGTACCTGCTCTCTACCTAACAAAGCCTAAATGAAGGCACTGATGGACTTAAAGCATTCAGTGCTGCAGAGGAAAACCCTCACCTTTGAGGCAAAATTAATGACTAGTAAATTTATTCTATTGTGGCCTTCCTCTTCCTTGCTCGAATTTCATCAGGTGCAGGATTTGCTCTCAAAGGTCATTTCCAACCCTATTGATTCTTGACGATTAGAACATGCTTAAGTTTTGTGTTGTTTAATAATTTAAATTTTGGGCTCTTTTAAAGAAAATTTATATTCTGTCTCTGAAGGAGGAGCCATAACATTAACAGACCCTGGCTTATGCTCGTTTGTGCCAGGAAACGCAGCTTTTGCAACTTCCCTTTTGATTAAACTTTTACAGTTTATTTTATGAGAAGTTTCAAATGTGTGTGTTAGTTACCAAGATTTGTGTTCTGTGCTTGAAAACTCCAATTACACTTTCTAATTAAAAGCCTTAAGTGACAAATTTTAACCCACAGCCCTATAAAGAGGAACCCAATAGATGCTCCTGAAGCTGCAAGCCTGGACCAGCACAACAGCAATGCCTGTGAGCACAAGTGCTGCTGCCTGTTGAAACAGGTCAGCTGCTCATGGTTCTGCCTCATGCCTCATTCCTCCTTCTTATTCTCCTTATTGGAAGGTAATCCCTGCCTAGAGGCACGCTGCTTCCCAGTGAACAGCTTCTGGATCATGTGTCAGAGCCAGGGATCAAGTGAACACATCATTAACTTGGGAGAAGGCTGCAGGACAAAGCAAAACTTCATAGAATCCCAGAATGGTTTGGCTTTGAAGGGACCTTCAAACTCATCCCGTTCCACCCCCTGCCATGGGCAGGGACACCTGCCACTGTCCCAGGTTGCTCCAAGTCCCATCCAGCCAGGCCTTGGGCACTTCCAGGGATCCAGGGGCAGCCACAGCTGCTCTGGGCACCCTGTGCCAGGGCCTCTCCATCCTCCCAGGGAACAATTCCTTCCCAATATCCCATCCATCCCTGCCCTCTGGCAGTGGGAAGCCATTGCCCTTGTCCTGGCACTCCAGAGCCTTGTAAGCAGTCTCTCTCCACCTTTCTTGTAGGCTCACTTCATGCGCCTTCCTTCTTTTCAGGCTTCTTCATCAGTATCCTCCTATTCCCCCCCCCACCCCATCCCCTAAATTCCATACCACCAAATTAATGCTACTCTCCTCCTGGGACCAGCATGCTCACAGTGAAACCAAAATCCCAGAGCCCAGCTGCACAACTAAGGAATCAGAAAGGTCTTGTAGCCCTCTGAGCAAAAAAAAAAAAAAAAAAAGGATAAAACACTTGCTGACACTTCTGCTGCCAAATCTTTTCAGACTTGTCAAACCTTTTTTACAAGGAATTCCTAGTGAGGTTTTTAGGGTTTTTTCTTTCTTTTTGGGTTTTTTTGGGGGGGGTCGTTTTTTGGGGGTTTTTTGTTGGGGTTTTTTGGGGGTTTTGTTTGTTTGTTTTCTTTTTTCATTGTTCTATTGTTCTCTTTTTAAGTGGACAGCTGTTTTTTGGAGCCATTACAAGATCCACTTCTCATTTCCGGTTTACTGCATGGTTGGGTTTTTTTGTTGGACAAGTTTCTGTGTTGCCCATGTCATCTGTAAATAACAAGAGCATGCCAAGAACCTTAGTACCAAATCATGTCTGCTGCTAAAATCTAAAGACAGCAGAAAATGAAAACACCAGACACCAGTTCTCTGAGAAGAATATACTAAAATTCAAGGACTGTGTAAATTAAACATTAAGACTCTTGGTGTCTCAACTAAATACCTACTTACATGCATAACAGGAGACACAATTTATCCCTAGTTTTAAGTAGCTTTCACTATTCAGCTCACAAAGAAAAGCCTTTCATATTCATAATACAATGCAAAGAGATAAATTATTCAACTTTAAAAATTATGACATTTAAGAAGAACAGGCCAAAGGATGTCAGAACACATTTGCTGCTTTACCAAAGTTCATTAGTCCCCTATAATAAGGATGATAGGACTGAATGGCCTACACCAGGAGATTCTAAGGAGCATCAAAGGGCTTCCTCAAGGCAGCCAAAAGTAAGCCACACTTCCTTTCTTAAACTCTTAAAATTAAAATAAGTTTTCAGGTATATAGTCCAAGGTTTGTATGAAACTTCCATTACTGTTTTATATATATTATACATATAGTGTAATATGTTATATCCAGTTCATGCTCAGATAAACTGTTTATATACTTATGAAGGAACATTTCTCAGAGATGGTGTTTCCATGAAGTGTATTTGATCCCTCTAATCATGTTTTATATTATGTGAAGAAAACCTCTGATGGTACAGGAATGTTGCTTACAAACCATGGCACTGAAACATCAAGATTCTTTCAAATATTGTGAGCATTTTTGGCTTTGAACATTTTTGTCTTTGATTAATTTGTTGTCACACTTGATATATAATGGGATATTCTGCCTATAAATAAGCAGTCTTTCAAAAAAACTCACTACAAAAAGAAAAATCATACTAATCTCTTAGTCACCATGAAGTCTTGAAACAGCTAAAATATGGCCAATTTAAGGAAAGAATAAGCAATTTCCTTTTAAACAGGTGTTAGGTCTCTCATTTTAAATGAGTATCTCTACCTCCTGTTACCATGGGAGAAGGAGCAAAGGCAAGGGCCCCTCTGGGCTTCACAGTAACAAGTGGTAAGAGACATGTTCAGATCTGTTCTTATTTGCTGCTTCTCCATAGTGAACAGCATCAATCCTTTCGCTCTTTCATAAAAAGGTTTTTCCACATCCCTAATCTTTCTTGTTATCCCTCCCTGCTCACTGTTCTTTAACCTGGCAGAAAAAGCCATGATAAGCTCCAAAACTAAGTGGAATGACTTGGAAGTGCCCATTTTACATTCTGAGAGCACACACCTGCCCAGCATACAGAGGGATGTTCTTGCTTTCTGGTTTCCACCTCACAAATGGGTACTTTTTAGAGATAATTTAGTTCAGCATTACCAGATAAAGCCCTTTAGCCAGGGCTATAAAGAACATCAGAAAAGATGACTCTAATGATGCCTGAATGTCAAAAATCTGTGGCATCATCCTCAATCTAAGGCAGTTGGCAGGAAAACCTGCACATGGCATCCTTTGCCTGCACCCCAAAATCTGCCTTTTCAGAGGAAAAGGGGGAGAGAAGCAGAAAAGTTTCTGCCTGGCTGCAAGAAACCCAGTGATTTCTTCAATCTCAATGTGATGTCTTTCTGTACAAAATTTTATGAAGCAATGTGAGGCATTTCTTCCTGCTCTCAGCCCTGTTTGATTTTCTTTGCTTCATTGGTGCACACCTGGAAGAACTGCCCTGAACAAGCTGGTGCAGGAACACGAACACTTAGGGAAGTAATGACCTGCGAATGCATCAGCCTGAGGAAAACACTGTGCATTTTCAGTGACTGTCTGAGGGAATAAACAGCAGATTGACATCACTAGAAAGAGTATTTCCCAAATGCACAGGTAAGAAAGGAAGGGTCTTAAAGGCATCGACCAGTGCAGCAGGGGAGGGAGAACAACATTACCATTTTGAAGAATGAAGAGTTTTTGAGGACTATTTAGCCATAAGGCAGCTTAGCCTGTTTGTGAGATGAGGACAGCCTCTTGCCTTTGAAAAACCTCCTGCTGATAAAACCAAGAGCAGAAATCAAGGGGCTTAAAAGCACCCTGAAGTGCTTCACCGAGTAGGGACAGGCTTGTGTGTGCCTAAATGCTTCACACAACGCTTGTTGTCATTGACAGGGACTGAAGAGTGCCAAAGTCCCTTAAATACCCACTGAGACACTTCCAACTAGTACACAGTGAATATATCCCAGATTAGCTCTCCAGACACAGTTCCTCATGTTTCAGGAGCCAAACCCAGTGCCCAGAATTGGAAGAAGCTGCAGTCAGGTTTAGGTCATAACCTGCATTTTTCAAAATACCTGCTTGGTTTCTTCTCCCACTCTTCTGCTGCCATTGATGAAAACAAATGGGTGCAAGGAGGCAGACACTGGATCCTTTGGGACCTGGGCAGGTGATCCAAGCACTTTGCTTCCTGACCATTTAACAAGGCAGTTTCTGTAGCCAAACATAAACACAGAGGTCAAGAACTAATATGGTTGTGTGTTTCTGAACTTGAGGGTTCACCTGCTGCATGCTGTTATCCCTCCTGCCTTTTGTTTTGACAGCTGAGAATGGTTTGGGCTGGAAGGGACCTTAAAAGTCAGCCACACAAACATTTTGGACACCATCTTTGTTAATGATGCTTCACAGTTAATTACATTTTTTCTACTTTAAGCTTTTCATAATATTAAATGTTACTATGACTCTTTTAAAGAAGAGAACTCTGTATGAACTGTAGTTTCATTTAGGCAGAGATTACTCTCTCTGAATTTGTAAATATATTAGAAGACAAATATTAATACGATTAGTCTATATGGGGAAATTAGAAGGATGCATGAATAATGTTGCCCCATATAATTGAACACACAGACCTGTCACGCTATTAAGGGAATCTGATTATGTCTGATTTGCAAAACTGGAGAGAGTAAAATAATCAAACTGATTAGTAAATGAAGTGGGGCAAAGTTATCTGTTCTTAGCTCCTTGCTCTGTTCCACCCAAGCCTGGCATCCCTAGCACTGATGTGCACAGCCTCCTTCTCCTCCACTGCAAACATTTCAGCTGTGTTTACCCCTGCTCAGCAAAGATGAACAAAATGCAGCACTGTGGGACAGGCCAGGCTGAAGTACAGCTGGAATACTCCAGTTCAGGGGAGTTATGGCACAGGATCTTTCCCAATGCTTCAGAAGGGTTATGTACAATTGCAGCAGAGCCAGAACAGGCCAATGACACTGGCACCTGTGAGGGCAGACATTCCCTGAACCCCACAAGCTCAGGCATGAAGTGACTCTATCTCTAGGCTAGCAGTAAAACAGACCACCACATATCCCCAGAAAACTGAGCAGTGTCTCAAGAGAAGATGTTTATTTTCTTTACAAGGTATTGACTGTTCAAGAAACAATTAAAGTGTGCATGACGACAGCAGCAAGGAAAATCAGAATTTTCCATTATCTTTATAATGAATTTAATTTCCTGAACTTGGTTTGGGTTTTTTGTTTAATTTACTGACAGGCAAAATATTCAGTGATGCAATCTTCATGCTTCTAAAAGCAAAGGAGTTATGCCAGTTATGCCATACGCTTTACCAGAGGCTGTTTATTAAGCATTTCCCTTTCATGGAATTTATTTGCTGTGTGAAAGCAAATGAAAATGTAAACCTTGAGGGAAGGGAACAAAATAGGTGAGAAAAATGTTACAGTTTCAACTGCCATAAGCAATATCCTGGAATCTGAGCACTAGACCCGTAGCAATGGGAAGGTCTTTAAGCAACTGTTTTTAATTTTTAAAAATTATTTTTATTTATTTGTCTTTCTGAGGCCCTGTCTACAAAGGTACAAAAGAGATCATGCTTTGAAAGAAGTCTGCTCCAAATGACCCTGTTGTTTGTCTGTAGAAACCCTGTCTGGCTCGTTCCAGGTGGGTAGTGAGTGAGAGAGACGAGGCCAAGAGGGAAATGGTGCCTTGCTGTGGAGGCAGTTGTGGAATGATGATAAGAGCACGGGGAGGAACGACTCAGAGATCCTTTTACAAACGAGACTTTTCACAGAGGGCCATGGAGTTCTCAGTGATCTGGGTCCTGATGGGGCAAGTGGGTTGCTGCACAACCAGTCTGTTCCTGCAGAGCTTACTTAGAATGTTTACCAGTAACTTTCTTCTACAGAATTATCCTGGAGACTCTACAGTATTAATGTCGGTACTTTTCCCTTGTGCTTTTCATATCAGAAAATTAAATTCATAATGCACTTCTATTTCATAATTGCTTGGTATCCTAATTTAGCAATCTGCAAACATCTACAAAGGGTACTATAATCTCCAAATGTAGCAAATGGGGTTTGAGTATTTTAATTAAGGCCCACTTTGAGCTAACACCAGGCAGTTTAGAGCCCTTCTCCTGTACTATGCACTCAACAAGATGCTACAGCTATTACAGAAAAAAGGAATAGCAGTGACAAACATCTGTGGCTTGTGTTACTGAGGAGTCCTGCAGTGCACTGATCCTCTAAATGATATTCAGGAGTTGTCTCTACTCTTAGGTAACAGTGTCTGGATTTATATGTGGTGCTCTGAGGTCACAGAAAACTCTCTCATTGCTTGCTCCAAAATGCTAAAGCTGGCTGGGGAGGAGGAGCGAGGCAGGAGGCTGCTCTCTCCAGTCATGACCCAAACCACAGGCAGGGAGACTGTTGTCTTCTTTTCTCCTCAGTCAAACTAGACAACTTCCTCTCACATTCTGGTAGCCTCATAGGAAGTCCTTAAAAAATCTAACCACCACATAGGAATCAAAGCTCTTTGGGATACACATCACATTTTCTCATTTACTTAGGCTTTGTAAGTGCTGGCTTGACTAGGCTTCGATCTTCATGGTGTTTTTGAATGTTCCAGCAGCACAAAGAGAAAATTACAACTCAGTGCACAAACATTGAGCACACAAGTAGAGAAATGGTAAAGTGAGACCCTGTTATCCATCAGCACACATGGAAAAGCTACAACTTGAACTGAAAGAGTTCAATGGTTCTGAGGCTCCTAGCAGCTGCTGGATTCACAGAACAAGATGAAAAACCCCAAGCTGAATGGAGCAGGAAAGAGATGCAGCAAGACATCGAAATGGAACAGAAACAGGACAGGAGGGAAAGAATTGCACCACTGATCTGGAGCAATGCCAGCAGTGAAACTGAGGGAAGGTGGATCTCCCTTACTGAAACCATCATATACAGGCTCCATCATTCTGCCACCTTTTCTTCTAAGGAAAGAAGATTTCTGTTCTTAATGTTCTTGGGAGAAGCTAAATCACAGATTCCTGAGGATATGACTGCAAAGACTGAGGATAACTCAAAATTTGTTTTAAAACTTGCATGTGTCACCACGGCCTGGCTGCAGTTTGCCGTAGCAGCTTCACTGGTTTCCCAAGAGTTCGGATTTTATCCAGTGGCAGAAGAATCCTCACTGAGCCCTGAACTGTAACGCCCTAAAAAAACCCCAAACCCTTCTTGAAGCAGGAGATCTGGGTCTAGAGCTCACTGTTCTGAGCCAGACTGCCACACTATGGAGAACATACAGTCAAGGACAAAGGAGCTGCTGCTGCTGCTGCAGTCATACCCAGCACAAACATGATATGGCCAGGGGCGTTCGCCACTCTGCCCAGAGCCTTACAAGGACCTCCTGCTGCAGATTGCTCAGGTTGCCATATCTGATATAATCTATGCTTCTCTGCCCCTCCCAATTCTGCTGAAATTTTGTTTATTTAAATACATTTATGGTGTGCATAAGGCAAAATCCATTCAGCACCTCTAATTTTGAAGAGTGTGGGAGGAAAAAGGAGCCAAGAAATAGAGGAGTGGTCTGCTGGAATCTAGTGAAAAGGAGGAATGATAAAGGGAAAGGACAAGCTGACAAACACTAACACACTTGTTTTCATGAGCTTACTATACTAGATGTATTTTTTACAGACAGTAACACGAATATATCATATAGTAGAAAATAACTTGATAAGGTGTGAACTTGCCACAAATCACCCACACATGTTTGAGTGCAGGCTCCTCCTAATCACAGCCAATAGGGGTCAAAAGCCAAGAGCCCCGAAACCTGGGTGGGGAGCCTTATATAAGTGCCTGCTGTCAGGTATGAGCTGGGAGAAGTTGTTCTGGGTCCCTGATCAGCCAGGAGATGCTGTGAGCTCTCAGAGTTACCTGCCCTCTTTCTAGGAGCCAAAACTAGAAAAGCTGCTGGCCAGGCTGGGACAGGCAGGTAGATCAGTGGGTGTCAGGGAGCAACAAGGTGTCATGAAACATAAACCTCACAAAAACAGCTTAAATTAAGCAAGCCTGAACAATTCCAGGCTGGAGTCAGGGTGGAAAGCAGCTGGTGTGACAGTGGCTTCAGCAGATGAAGGTGCACTGACAGTGCTGTGTGTACCAAGGAACCGGCAGTGCCTGCTACTCTGTGTGCCATGGTACAATCTACTGCTGCCCTCCAGGGTAAATTTTTTGCCAAGTTAATTTGAGCATGCAAGCACAGCAGACTAACTCTGCCAGGGACAGGGGGGTTCATTTTCCTCGTATTTCTAGGCACAAGATGAGCTCAAGCGGTCACAGAGCTGACCCCAGTCTGAGCACCAGCACAAAGCCCACCTGTGCACCCTCCAGCACTGGGGTTTTGCTGTTTTCCAGCTGGAGAGCTGGAATGAGGGATTTTGTAGGGATCCCCACCCATCTAATGTGATTCTGTTGCTGACAGCCAAAGACAAGCAGCAGAATACAAAACACAAGTGAGGAGTGGGCAGAGGAGATGTAATTTTATTTTTTTTTTCTTGAGCCTTAAGCCTAATGTTAGAAATCCAGACCTTTCTCAGAAGGTGGTGACTCTGTGTCAGAAAACTGACTGCACAATTTTAAAACAGCCTTAGTGCCTGCCCACAGGAGGATGCCACAGCTTTCATCACTGTCATCACTTCTCATCCTTTCCACTCATTTCTGCTTTGCCGCCAAGGGAGCGGGTGAATAAATTAGTTCCATTTTCAAACCCAGGCTGTGTCATTTTTCTTGAGTGTTAGTTCCTAATAGTATTTTCCTTTTTGTGATACTGCTCTCAATTTCTGTCCAAATTCTGAAATCAGAGAGATACAGAGAAGTGCTCTTCACTGAAGTGAGGGAAGCAACAGAGGTGTACAATCCCAATCAAGCCCATTAAATACAGAAGATCAAACTCAGTCCTTCCTCTGTCCCTTCTGAGTACAAGGTACCAGATGGAGGATTCAGAGTGTCTAAAGAAAAGTACTGGTTCAAATGAAGCCCTGGGAGAGTTTATGGCATACGAGAAGTCAATTGTGCTCTGACACTCACAGATTTCAATCTTCTGTTTGCAGATCACTGGGGTTCACCTGACTGTTTTCAAAAGATTCATTAAACCTTAAAAAAATAGCTGAGGAAAGCAAGCAGTGTTTGGAGAGAAGGTGTGGAAGAATATGTACAAATCAAATCAAGGGTATGGACAAATCAAATCAAGGGTATGTACAAACCAAAATAGCTCAACAATTACTTATTAATTCCATTACCTCATTTATTTTCACAATTTCTGTAAAAGTAGCAGCTATAAGCAACACCTATATAAATATAAATAATATATTTCTATATATTTGCATTATTTATGTCTATTTATTCTGCTATTGTTTTTTGCTTTTGGAAGCAGGCATATTCCTAACCCATGGGACAGCAGTGTGGCAGTCATCCAGAGTGAGATCCAGTCAGGATGATTACAGCACATAGCCACAAGCACTGCAGCAGTTGGATATCATAAAGCCATGCAGAGTTAAATTAATCCCTAGCCTGGAAAAAAAATGTTCAGCACAATCAGGAGATGTAGTGTGGAGTCTCTGCCAAATCCTATTCCCCAAGATGCCATTCCCTCCAGTTCCAGTGATTCCACATGACTTTCCTCCACATTCATACTGGCAGATCAGGGATCAACACTGACTTTTCAGACCTCATCCAGTTCACAGTTTAAGCATAACATGGGTAACAAATTTACTGCCAGGGGCCAACACAGAAGAAGAGATCTCCTTTCTCACCTTGTTCTGTCAAATAAATCTCCAGAGGAGATTTCCTGCTGTAGTGTTTTCAGATCAGAGGCCATCAGGAGCAGCTTTTGTGTGGATGTGGCATATGCTGGGAGTTGCTCATAGAGAAATAACCAGAAAAGAAAGAATAACTTCAAAACTTAACATAAAGCATAAAACCAGCCCACCAAGGCAGTTTTGCCTTGGTTTGGCTCTGTGCATGTTGTTGGAGTGGTTTTTAATATATGTTTTTCCAGAGTTACATGCAACCTTTCCACCACAAATGGAAATTAGATTTTTTTTAAAACTAAATCTATTATTTTACTCTCTGTAACTAAGCTGCTGTGTCAGGTTTCTGACTGGACTAAAGCCCATCCTTTGAAGAAAAGTTGTAATATAAGGACCTTCACCAACAGCATTAGCTTTTCTCTAAAGCTATGTGGCCCATAAAACTAAAACCAGTTTCAGTCCAAATCTCTATGACATGCATATGTTTGCACATTAAAAATTAGGTTTTCCGCACAATCCTATTTGTATTTCTTTGCAGATATGCAAGTTCATTAAAAAGTAGATGGAGTCTGACTCTGCTTTCCAGCGCAATATTAAATGTGTGCCTCAAGAGAAATCCTCTTTAACAGCTTGCCTGGAGATGCACTGTGTAAACAGGGGCTTCTCTGTATTTTCATTGCCTCTGTAAGAGACTGACCTTTCATTATCAAGCAGTTGTTTGTTACTTATAACAGTATTGGATACAAATGTAAAAAAAAAAAATGCTGGAGAATGTCAGAAAAAACTGCACTGAGTTCTAATGAAGTCAAACTAATCAAAATGACTGTGTTTGCCTTAAGACAACTTGTGCCTGTCAGTTTAAACCAGCTGCCTTCTGGGACAGGGTAAAGAAGGCAGAGCCAGAGCCACCTCAGTGTGCAGGTAAAGGACAGGGATCCAGAGGCACAAGGTAGAACAAGGGAATTTTTTTTCACCTCAGAGTGGTCATGCACTGGAGCAGGGCTCCAGAGCAACAGAGGAATCTCCATCCTTGGATATTCAGAGTTCACCTGGACAAGGTCTTGAGCAAGCTGATGTATTAGGACTGCTCTAAGCAAGGGGTTGGACAAGGAGCCCCCAGAAGTCTCTTCCCCCTCAATTATTCTTCAGTTCTACAATTTTAATAGAGATGGGGGAAAAAATTAGCAAGAAAGGACATACTGACTCCTTTGTTCGCTCTTCCCAAGATGCATCTGAAACTAGGCAATGGAAATGGACTGCTTCCTTCCAGAACAGGTTTGAGTCAAGTTGTGATGTCTTTTTCTCTGGTCCTAGAATCACGAGCCAGACACAGTGAGGGTGATAAAAAGGGGTTACCTTTATGTAAGGATCCTTAGGTGCGCAATTCGTCAGGCGGAAAACGCCAAAGGCGCGCACCCCGCGTAATGCCTGCACGACTCCCATGGATTTTGCAAATTAGCATATCTGACTAGAGTCCCCAGTTAGAAACATGCCTGGTGAAGTAATCCCCCCAGCTCTAGCACCTTTTGAATCCTTCCCCCTCAGATGAGGACTAAGATCTGTTTATAAAAAATATGTCTCAAAGAGCTGGTTTCAGCCTTGGTTTCTAAGGAGAACTAAGATAGCGTAGGGGTCCTGGTACGTGTTTTGTCTTTCTGCCTAGGAAATACTGAAGCTAAGTTATAATAAAAGGCTACAAAGCTACAAATATATATGTGTAAAGAATACAGAGAATACACAAAAGGAAAAGACAGGAATCGAGAAAGCATCATTTGAAAAACTATTTTCCACTCAAAATACTTTTATAAAATGTACACATGTGAGGATGGGGGAAGAAAGGGGAGAGAACAAAGTCTGTATATTGCCAGAATTGAAGTAATACTGCTTAAATTAAGAGAACAGAAAAGGAAAGAAAATATCTTGGGGCGAAAATCTGGTAGAAATCTGAGAGCAGATTGATATTTTCAAGAAAGCTGTTACAGGACAGCTGTTAATAAAAGAGAAAAGCTTTCTGGATAGTTTTTATACAAGAAAAATACTATTCTTCCTCTTACATTACTACAGCCAGAGATTAGAAATGGACAAAATCATCTGTGAAACAGCAGCATCTTCAACTGGATTCTCAGTGTGAATTGGAACATTGCTCTACTAGTGGAGCCTGCCTAAGGACCAGCCTAGAAATATTATCAGGTGTCTTTGAGCGAAGAGAAGGGGCTCTCAAGAGTTCAAATGCCCCATTCTTTGAAAAGAGGCTCCAAAATCCTGTACATCTTTTTACAAGAATTTTAAAGGTTCTATTTTCCTGCTGGTCCCAAACACCACAAATTAAAATACACTCAAAAACCTGCTCCTATAGACACAAGCCCAAATACATGATGTAAAGAGCACAATACAAAGGAAACAGCTACAACAAATCTCTTTGATAAAACATATTCCTTGAGGAGAACACTGTCTTTCCAAAGAGGAAGGAAGAAGTGCAACAACTACTGAGCTCAAGAACACCTGGGAAAAAGGTAAATGAAAAGAACAGCAAGCTTCAGCTTCATTTTAAAATCATATAAAAACCTTTGCTGTTTCTGGTATAGAGGAATGAGGACTTACTGCTTCTCAAAACAGCAGAATGGAAACGAGCTCCAGTCAACAGCACGTCAGAGATGGTTTTAAACAAAGTAATGGTGGGTTTCTAGCCTAGTTTCCCTAGGTTCTTCCTCCATTTTCTCTTCTAGCAATTTCTTATTTTTCCTCTCCTCCTCTCATTTGTCAGCATACAAGTGTCAATACAAGCCACTGGCTGGTCTGATGAAAAGATAACTGAATAGTACAGGTACTTTCCACAAACACAACTCCTTTCCTATGCTTCCATTAAAAAAAAAAATCACCATCTGACAGCAAAAGAATACACGAGCCTGGTCTTAAACCAGAGGTGGTGGCAGAATAAGACAAACTCCTTCCTCCCTGGAGTAACTCTGGTACATGGCTGGATAACTCCTTTGGTGAAGGCAGCGTGTGCTCACTGTGTAAGAACCACTGCTCACACACTCCAGGTTAACAGCCTGACAAGCAGAGTCTGTTTGCCACATGTACCCAGCAATAGACCTCAGCTCGCACAGATTTCAGGCACATCAAATAACTCAACATAAAAAGAAAGCAACTTTCAGCCCAGCTGAAATAATATAGCTCAATACATCTCTTCTCCCCCGTATAATCTCGCTGAGAACAAACAAACAAAAAATAGCCAGGGAATCGATTTTCTCCTGCTGTTGCTTCTCCAGTGCTATTGTCCTTTTAGTAACACCTCTGGAGACCTGAGCAGCACATTCCTTTTTCAGCAAGACCTCTTCAGAAATCAATAGCACCTATTCAAGGGATTTATAGCATGATTCTGCAAAATCCTTTCATGGTGGCTTGCATAGCTTGTTAGGGAAACTGTGTGCAGCGTTATCTGTACAAGAGCTTTCCTGAGACTGATAAAAATAAGTCAGTGAAGGGATAGTAGAACAAGGACCACACAAATATATAATGAATCAATGCAAGATTTTAAGATAACTTTGAGAATGACAGAGGAGGGAAAATTCTTGTTTCTTTGGCTTGGGGAAAGGCATTGATGCTTAACGGCAGGATACCACTGCCACTTTATATGACTGAGAACATTGTATTCTTTATTATTTTAAGTTCTGTGTCACTTTATCAGAGGAAGGATAAGAAAACACTAAGATTTCTGATCAAGAGCTGTCATCAGCAAATTCTCAGTGTGATGCAACTGAAAGGGATTAAACTGGTCATAAAACATTCAACAATTTGCTTTACTGAGGAACTAAACATAACCCAAACACAGCAAAACCACAGGTGAGTCCCAGTTAGAGCAGGCCTGTTAGTCAGCTCCAGTTCTTGAGCCATGTGCAGCACTGGAAAATCTCATCCCCAGAGCAGAGCTGCTCCTGCTCTGCCTTTGCCAGCACCCACAGCAGCTGCTGTTAAACGTTCAGTGTGCAATTGCAGGATTCCACTGTTCTTTTTTAACATTCCACAGTGGCTGTTTCAGGTTACCTTTCAGATCCATCCAGGTGACACCACAGAATCCAAGCACAGAGGCAGGTGCCATTCCCTCATTCAATTCACATTGAAGAAATGTGAAGGCCTGAGCTGGGCCACACCAACCACAGGGCAGCCAGCAGGAATTGCTCCAGTGGACAGATGGCTTTGAACAAAATTTTCCCCTTTTTCCTCAAAACTCTTTCCTGCAGAAATTGAACACAGCCAGAGAGTTCACAGAGAACTGTTCAGGAAAGTGAAGTTCCAAATATCCTGACAACCAAACCTTTGACAGCCCCAAATTTAGGATTACCTCACACTGATAACAGTGTGTTCTCTGCCAGTAAGATTTTTTTTTTCCCCAAATGCAGGGTTTGCTTACAAACCAGACCGTGCAGTGGAGTGTGAGAGCATCCCAACTTTGCCACAGGTTTGTGAGGAAGCTGCCCAAATATTTCCCTACATGAACTTCTGAAAGAAGACTGGAGAGTTATTAAGCACAGGGAAAGACAAACTTCCCTCAAATAATCCACAAACAATCAAAGAGATTTCTTCCTACATTGTTCCATTAGGGTGACTTCAGGAATACCAGAGAGAGATAGCAGAGCAAGGCACTGTTGTTATAAATGACTGGCTAACAATATTACTGCTTCCCACTAGAACATTTTACATTTGTAAACCAATTAATATTATTCCCACTGATGCATGTGCATCACTAAATTGAACAGGTTTAAATCACAGTGTTTAAAAATAACTTGTATAGGAAACCAAAAAAAAGAAGTGGTGGTTTTGGGGTTTTGGGTTTTCTTTTTTAACATTTGTTTCCCAGAAAAGACATAGAGACTAACCTATCCGACTCTTAGAAAGCTATTTGAACCCCTGGAGTGTAGAAATGACAGCACTGTGAGCAGGGAGTTAGCAACAAGGATAAAGGGAATACTGTGCTTCCCTGTCTTCAAGCACCCTGTGCTCTCCTGTAGGTGACTAAACTGCTGAAGGCAAAGCTTTGGGAGAAAAGATGTCAAAATAACCTCACACCTCAAAGATTTTTTTAAATGAAAGAAGTCATTCCAAGACATAAAACAACGTAAAATTAATATTAAATTAAATTAATGAGTTTAATTATTAATTATTAATTAATGAGTTTTAATTATTATTAATGAGTTTAAAGACTAACATATCTTGGGACAGGGCACAGCTCTGTCTCACTTAACTCTCACTAAAAAAAAAAAACCAAAACAGGCCAATATAAGCAGAGAGAATGCAAGGCAAGTCCTTTTCTCATGATCTCTGTAAAGCAAAACAAGCTTTACAGCTGTGTGAAGGTCTTGATTAAGGCATAGGGAACAAAGTGAAGTGTTGTAGTGAAAGATTAGTTTCTTTGTGCTGTTATATTAGTAACATTTTAAACTGTGCCTCACTGTGCACAGGCAATGCTGCTTTGACAGAATCAAGCAATGGAAATTTATTAGGGGCTTAGTACAATTCCAGTCAAAACCAAAGTGACAACATCTCAGTGACAGTCACGAGATTCAACTCATTGCTGAGTGCTGGTGAACAATAAAACTACAGCTTGAGATGGCAGGAACAAATATCCCAAACACCACAGAAACTGACACAGCCTGAATAAAATCATTGAACAAAATACTGCTGAAGAAGAGATCTGAAGGGTTAGTGAATGCTGAAGGTCTTGAGAATACTTGCACCAGCAAAGTGCTTCACTGGTGACCAAAGGAATTCTGATCTATGATGGTTCCCTGAAACTCAGGAAATTATGAGTGTTCTGATCCAGGCATTGGCTTCCTCCACTTCTAGCAATGGGTGGGAAAGGAAAACCTACTCATAGAAACATCCAGATTCTGAAGGCCTCTCCTTGAATGAAGGGCAGTGAGCCCAGGCCCCACCAGCTTTGTATTCTCAAATCCTGAATTCACGTGATGGGTCCAGCATTTGGAAAATGGAAGGGCTGAGACATGGCTGTGCCCTGTCCCTGTGACCATTCACTGGTCAGTGTGGGGGAAAGTGTCCCTCACAGGGCTCCACAGGTGCACTCATGGCTTTAAATCCCTGTTAAAGGCAGCTCTGAAACATGTCCTGGATATTGACCCCATGCTCAGCCCAGAGGTTCAGTGTTTTCATATTCCTTGCCCGAGAAAATGCTGGAGATGGAAGAGAGTAATCTGACTAAATGCTTTCCTAAAAGATAGGGGACAAGTTCCAGGGACAATCTCAAGCTGGGTGCTGATAATAAATACAGCTTTTGTAAACTCTACAGAAAGCACCTTTCCAAAACTTGAATTGAAGCAATGACAGCCAGTGCAGGGATCCAGTGCCAAGGGGATATCCACTGCAGACATTCTTACCGGAGAACATCTGCTTCCATGGGAGGGTTCACTTTGAGGCACTGCAAGAAAAATCCCAGCAAACCTCTTATTCAGGCCCTCACAACCTTGATACCAAACCTGACTAGTCAGGAACAAAACACAGACATCATTCTCTTCTTTAGCAAAGCACACCACATTTATCAGATACTGACAGCTCTGCTTCTCTCCAGGATTTATTTTCTAAAATCTTACCTTTTCAGATTGCACCAAACACAAAGCATTAACAGTACCCTGCAGGACTACAAAATACAACATTATTTTCTAAAGAATACAAGATTACAAATTTATGATAAAACAATCAGAATTTATTAATAAGTATGATAGTTATTCCAAGCAGAAGAGAACACGTTGCCACGGTTTCTTAAAAATACTCAGTTAATATTTAATTGTTCACATGAAAGAAACAAAACTTGTCAGTTAACTGGAGTTCCTCAGAGACACTTGGATGCTGGAATCATCACACCATTTTTGATGCCTGAAGAGCTGATGGGCTATTATGTCTTTTCCCAGGTCAAATGCCAAATCTAGAGGATATCTTTTCCCTCCTCAGTTACCTTGCCTCTTCTACAACTGTGGCAGGTTGCAAGCATCCTACATTGCCAAAACAAAACAAACAAAGCCTAAACAATTTTCACACAATGCATTTTATTCAGTGCTTAAATAATTTTTTTATAAAAAGCTACTGCTAAAATACTGTGATGAGCAAAGCATGCCCAAGATCTGTTGACTTGGCTCTACAAATAAGCAAATTCTGTGTCAAAGCTTGTGTTGGCACAGTGCAGCAACTGTGGAAATAGGAACACTCACTAAATTTTAACCTTCAGATTAATTATCGAACCAAAATTTAATGTATACATCATGAAGACTATATCTTGCACTAATCATTATTCTCTCCTCCTCCTTTTTCAGTGTTCACACTGTGATCTTAGAAGTCTTTTCCAACCTCAACAATTCTATGATACCAGCAGTCTTGGTATTAAGCAACTCAAGAGAACAGTATTGAGGAGGATAAGTAAATAATTAAAAGAACAACCAACAGAAAAAGCAATATATGATATGATAAAGGATTTGAGATATTTGGCATATTTTCTGGAAGAATTTAAGCCCTAATTTGTAAAAGACTCTTCAATTTTAAAAGTCACGTAAACTCACACAGCTCCTTTAGGTTTGTGTGAAGATAAAAGGAAAGTCCCATTTCAAAAACTAAAGTAAACTCTTTTCATTTTCCAAGCCAAGTATTTCCTTCCCTTATGAACATTGCAGAGAGCTTTGGGTCCAAGGACACATTGAACCATTACCCAAGAAAGATGGGATCAAATGTGACTCTGATAGATTGTCTGCCTTGAATAAAAAAGCATTTACTGACTACCTAACAATTAAGAGGTTCTGCAATTAAAGCAACCACATCTCTTTGAACTATGCTTTCATTAGTTTTGGTGAGTTTATTCTAAAAGCTACAGCCATTACACTTGGCTTAATGTATTTTAGCAAGAGAAAAAGCCTCATCACTTTTTCACTGGTGTTTTATTTAATTATGATCAATTACCATTCAAATGTCTGCATTGGCAGCAATTCCAACAAGGAGATCCTTCTAGCAACGACCATTCAAACTCCCTTTTCTCTTCAAACAGGGAACTTTCTGGTAAGCTGAGATCACAAAAGAACCAAAATCTGCCTCAATAGTTCTCAGAAATTACCTTGCCCTTGCACACGAAGCACATTTTAGAAGACACTTAGAAGATATGTCTTCAGTGTAATTCAGGGAAAATAGAATAAAAGAATTCAAGGACTCTTATTTTGGAAATTGGAGTTTTCAATAAAATTCCCCTTTTAAATGAAGGTTTGGTGCCTTTAATGGAATCCATAAATTAAAAGAAATCTGCCATTCCAGGCTTAGCCCCAGCACTGAGGATTGTACAGAGCAGTCATATGGGCCAAGCAGGAGAAACACCCATTACTGTAATTAGGAACAATAGGTTTTACAATTTACTGTCTTTTTTCACTGAAGCACCAGTTCATTTGTTCAACTTTAATAGTTTATTATACCTTTAATTGTAACAGTTATTCCCATACCACTTCAGATTCAGAAAATTATCCTCTATGATGGGTGACTGAAATATTTAGTCACAGAGAAAACACTGGCTGAATGAGATTTGGGAATTTATTGCTGTGTAAATGAGGTCATGAAAGCCTCAAGAGCTCCCTGCAGGATGACTTTATAGTAGAATTGCAATTTTGGAATATACATGCGGGTGATCATACTGAAGCCACAGAACATTAGACCCAAAAAACTGACATGAGATTGTGATGGAAGAATCTGGTGAATTTACTGGAAGATAAACAGAAATAAACTGCATGCAGATTGGTGTAATTACTCAAGATACCAAGAGAACATATTTTTGAAAAGCATTGTTATGGAAATGTTTATGTTAACGTGTATATTTATAAAGGAACATTTGAACAGCCTTCTTCAGACACCAATTTTTAATACAGTAAAGCTTCAGGGTTGCTTTTCCATTTCTGAAAGCAAGCTGAAGCACAGGTAGTGATCCCACATAAAGCATGAAGTACAATTATAAAAACATTCTGCTTTTGCCATTGCTAAAGAGTCACAGGAGTTGATTTCTCAGGTTAATAAGTCTCAGCACAAGAAATGCATGCAGCAATCTACAGAATGGATCTGGAATTGTGGGCTATCCCAAGCACAAAACACTCCAGACAGGCTCCCAGTGGTACTTTACATGGAGAATATCCCTGTAACATCCCATTTCCTCCACTGCAGATAGCGTTGCGTCAGAGACTCCAAAAGCCTGGAGGAACATTTCCCAAAGCTGCAAAGGACTTTCCAGGCAGAGCAGCTGAGCCTCTTCCTATGTGAACATGTATTTTTTCCCTTTGGTCAATATGATAAGCCTTCCTCCCATGATTATTTACACTTGCCAGGAAAAACACACAAACCTTCACTGTGAAGCTCCCTTGACCTTACGGAATCACTGTCACCTCTTTGCTGGTCGAGAAGGCGTGGGCCCCAACTGCATAAAGCCTCTGCAGGGAATGTTCATCTTATTGCCTGTCTGTAGGCCTCAAATGCCAGCTAAATTTACCTTTCAACCCCACCCAGACATATCTGTGACAACTTCTGCATCATCCTAGTCAAATCACACTCCATGAAGATGGAGGGGATTGACTCTTTCCAAATCAAATCCAGGTGGTGTTCCCTTCCACTTAGTGAGCTCCCACTCCTTTCCAAACAGGGTAATATCTCCCCAAAAAAAAAAAAAAAAAAAAAAAAGACAAGAAGGATATAGAAATAAAGGATAAAAGCAATATGGATAAGGATTAACTGAGAGAAAAAAATGGCAGCAGACAACAAGGCACAAGTACCTGTCAATTCCAAGCTGCACGTTCCGAGTGGACAGGAGCTCACTCCTGAGCTCCTGGTACTCTGCTCAGTCTGTCTCTCTCATAAAGGTTTTCTGGTGTTCATTTGTGCAAGCACACCAAAGGGGCAGTGCACACTGCCCTGTGAGAGCAGGCAAACACAGAGGACTCAGTGCCCTTCCAAAGCAACACAGCAGCAAATGCTGGGTGACAGGAAGGAATTAATACAGTCTTGAACTGCCTGGAGTAAGTCAAGGACTATGAGGAGAAAACCAAGGGAGCTCTAAATGCTGTTTTCAGCTCCCTAGTCAAGGAGATGGAGGAAGACTTCCCTCAGGGTGGGGCAGGAGATTAATTGTAGAAAAGGAATTTGTGGTTTGAGCTTAAGGGGAAAAAAGCCCCTCCAGTAAAGGCACGGGGACTCCAGGGTCATAGAGGAGTATCCAACGCTGGAAATACTCAAAACTCATCTGGACAAAGCCCAGAACAAGCCAGTCTACATTTGAAATTAGCTGCGCTCTGAGAAAAGGACTGAACTTCATTATCTTCAGAGATCACTTAGATTTTGTGACCTGACTGAGGTACTTTGGACCCCTAATGGAGCCCCCCCACAGTGTTTTCTATGTGCTGTGTGCAAGTGGAGTTGGAGGGAACAAGCTCATTTTTTCAGGACAAGCAAAATGGTCTTTCCCAAATCACCATCAGGTTTGTACATCTTCTCTCTCCTGTCTCTCTTTCCTCCTCCTCCCTCACGCCCATAGTAAGGAAATGAGCTTGTCTCTCAATGTCTGGATGGTTTTTGTGCTCTGGGGGGGATGTAATTCCAATGGATTAATTCTTTGTCTCACTCTAGCAGAAAGAAATGTTATTGCAATAAAGACCTGTTCATGTGCCCATTAGCCAAGATACACAAGGTCACTGAGTGAAGTAAACCAGTGACTGAGGGACAAAAGCTCTGCATTCTGCTGCTGCTGTTTCCTTGCTTGCAAATGAGTCAGCAAAGATGACCGATTGTTTTTATGTGAAATCAATGACAATCTCCTAACAGGCACTAAAAATTTCACAAAAGAATATGAGACACTAACACTAATAAAGGATAAGAGAGATCCTGGGAACAAAACTGATCCAAATCTCAGTTACGCAAAGGACTTTTTAACTACCAAATGAGCTGAAAGCTAGACTCAATGTCTTCAATCAGCCAAGAGGGGCCCAGGTCTCACCCTTGTGTTGCTGCAGACTGGCTGCCACATCTTCAGCTGCTGCTGAATGTGCTGCAGAAATTTCCATGGAACCCCAAATCTTTTAATGCCCGCCAATGTAGTAGCAATTCTGGCAACCCCCAGAATTTCCAGAAATACGAAGTTGACACTGAAATAAAATGCTTTGTAACTATTTCTTTATCAGGAAAATCCTGAATGATATTCTAAAGGACAAAATGAGGTAATCTCACTAGTTCAGTGGCATCTTTCTTTCTCCCTTACTTTCTCACTTCCAGTTAAGAGTTTTTTAGTAGAAAAATCTACAAATCCTGTAAGTCCAACAAAAAAACATAAAGGACTTTTCAGTCTATAAACCAAATGTGGTTGTGGTCAGTTTATCTCCTTCTAGGCATCTTACACAGGAAGAGGTACATGATAATAAAGGCAAAAACTGAAAATTGAAACTTCAGGGACGTAAGATTTTAACACTACATGTAATTAGCCCAAGCTGCTCACTGACTTAAAGGATCAGTGAGGTCAGCAGCTTTGCCAGACCTAAAAGAAGGATTATCCATTCATACAGGCACTAAGAATTTCCATGGTCTTCTGACATCATTTAACATTTATAAACTATATGACTCCTTGTATTTCGGGCATGACAGCCACTCGCTGCCAAGGGTTGAGAAGGAGTTTTGACAGCCCTTAACATCAAACATACTGAACTCATGGCCCAACTTTTTCTCTTAATTCCAGTACAAACCACCTTTCTGCCCTTATTGAAGTTTGTTTCTGTGAGAGTTTACCATGATGGACTGTAAGAGGGCTTGGGAGTGTAAGCAAGAGATCCATCAGCAGTCAAAGAGGAAAAGGCAAATTACCCAAATGATTGTGTGCAGTCAGACAGAGGAAGGTGACAATAAATTATCACTGACAAAGTCTTTCTAACTTGTTTTCAAAAAAGGCAAGTTACAAAAGTGACATGGAAACCTCCTTACCAAGGTCACCAGAGGACCAGACTGTTGTTCACATCAAGAGGCTTTCCAGAATAAACCAACAACAGACACCCCATGGGTGAACTGGATTAACATAATCTTCAAAATCCTTGGAATACATTAAAGACATCTAGGCGGTGGTAAAAAGAAAATTGAAAATGAAAATTGAGCTGTAACACAAGGAGACAAGCATTTATCACTCATATAGAACAATAATGTGGTATCTCTTGAGTCAGAAGGAAAAGTAGAAAATACATTTTCCACAATTAACAGTGAATGCCCCCACACTGGCATTCATACAGCACAAAAAAAGATAACTTCCATACTAAGCTGTACAAAAAAGAGAATAAACTGAATAAACCTCATTCTTCTAACATCCAAGACCACTTACAAAATTCCATATACCTGCATCTGCCTGGCAGTGGGGAGATTTCAGCACAAAGGCTGATCACATTTACTAAAAGAAAAACAACTACCAAAAAAAAAAAAAAGGAGCCATGGCAAAACAAGTCTTGTTTCTTGTGTCAGAACAGTGACATTAAATCTCCTCATTGAGGAGACACACTGCTTTTCAAATAAAATCACCTGAAATTGAATGAGTCTGAAATGGCTGGGCCTGGAGAGAAAGGCTCACATGTTGTTCAGCATGACATGCACACATGCCATCCTTGGATCTGACTCCAGTTTTGGTGTAAATAGCAATTTTGGGATGTTCCTGCTGCTGAGCAGCCCACAAGAAGGGCCAGGAACCCCTTGGTCTTTTTTGGGGCTGGGCTGGGGCTGGGCTGGGGAGGCAATTAAATGAGGAACCCTTACATCACTTTGAGGTGATTCCCAAGTTACAGCTTAAAACATGAAAGAAAAATGGCATCCAGCTTAGCAAGAAATAACCAGCATGAAAAAACTAAAAATGAACACCAGCAACATCAGATACACATCAGAAAGCAGAAGAATTCAAGGCAGGAGTCAGTCTGTCAATCTACACATCTCATTACTAATGTAAAATGTCAGTTTTTGCCAAGAAATAATGGCATCTGTTACTAAGGTGGACACAACACAGAAATTCACCATTAAAAATTTCCTTACAGCATGATTATACAGTGTTTGTGGCCCAGCCTGAAGTCCTGCTGAGTCTGCCAACCCTTCCCTTTGGACAGAGCAGGTCCCTCTGTGCAGATCCCTGCCCTGAGACAGAGGGAAGGGAGAGCAAACTCACTATTTGTGGCCATTTACAAAGAAGTTTACAAAGTACTTCATTTACAAAGAAGTTTACAATGTTAAAAGTATAAATACTTTTAGCATTGCACTACAATTCATTTTATGTCTGTCACAGCTGCTGCCTGAGGCTCTCCCAAAATGCTGCTGGCTGAATCCAAATGGCCAGGGACTCCATAGGATAGAGGGAAAGGGCAGAACCAGGCAACAGGATAGTGTTGGGTAGGTCAAAAAATGGGGGTAGGAAGAAAATCAATGACTCTGAAACTATATTCCATTACTCCATTTGAACCTAAAATCTGAACTATGCTCAGATTTAAAATATAACTAAATCTTTCTAAGAAATCAAATTATAGAATCATGGTCCTACAATCCCAGAGAGTTTGGGTTGGAAGGGCTGTTGAAGACAATATCCTTCCCAACCCCTGCCATGGGCAGGGACACCTTCCACTGCCACAGGCTGCTCCAAGCCCCAATGTCCAACCTGGCCTTGGACACTGCCAGGGATCCAGGGGCAGCCACAGCTGCTCTGGGCACCCTGTGCCAGGGCCTGCCCACCCTCCCAGGGAACAATTCCTTCCCAATATCCCATCCATCCCTGCCCTCTGGCACTGGGAAGCCATTGCCCGTGTCCTGGCACTGCATCCCTTTACTGTAAACAGTCTCTCTCCATCTTTCTTGCAGGCTCCCTTAAGGTATGTGATTATATTTGTACCTGAACACTCAAAAAAGATGAAAATCTACTGGAAATAGGTGCAAAACTGAATTTTATCATTGATTCTCAGATCTACAACAATCTCTTACCTGTAAGATTGCTCACAAAAATATAAATAAAAAATATTGGCATGTATGTTAAACCCACATCAAAACCATTTCTATCTAAAACTTTAAATATTAAAATAGTCTACCTATTGTAGGACAGATACTTCATGCCAATAACTGGACAGATTAAATCTTGATTTGAAATAATATTCTGAAGTTACAAAATGTTTAAAAAGAAGTTACATAGATATTTTCAATGCAGTTCACATATTTTCTCTCCAAATGCAGGCAGTATTGAAGACACAGACCCAGGGAGAAGGCCCGGCCTTCGTGTCCAGGGGCCTGTGGCCCCGAGTGGGCTGCTGCCTGCTCCAATTCCCAACAGCACAGGATGTCTTCCACAGCCAAGCTGCCACCACCTCCAACTCGGGCTGCCCTGGCAGTGCCAAGCACCTCCTGCAAACTGACACCAGGAAAGTGGGGGGTGAGTTTTGTTTCACAGGGAAAAGGGCTGGCGTTCATGTCTGTGGTCCAACCTATGAACTAACACCTCCTCATCAACTAAACCATGGCAGTGAGTGCCATGTCCAGTCTTTTTTTAAACACATCTAGGGACAGTGACTCCACCACCTCCCTGGGCAGATGATTCCAGTGCCCAATCACTTTCTGTGAAGAATTTTCTCTTGAGATCTAACCTAAGCTTTCCCTGGTACAGCTTAAGACTGTGTCCTCTCGTTCTGTCAGTCACTGCCTGGGAGAAGAGACCAACCCCCACCTGACCACAACCACCTTTCAGGGAGTTGTAGAGAGTGATAAGGTCACCTCTGAGTCTCCTTTTCTCCAGGCTAAACACCCCCAGCTCCCTCAGCTGTTCCTCCCAGGGCTCGTGTTCCCAGCCCCTCACCAGCCTCGTTGCCTCCTCTGGACGCGCTCCAG
>VZSE01013366.1:440897-524703 GCA_013398275.1 Promerops cafer | reverse complement strand
CCTGTAGGTGCCGTGTGATGGCACTCAGGATGATCTGCTCCATAACCTTGCCAGGCTGACTGGCCTGTAGTTTCCCAGATCCTCTTTCCAGCCATTCTTGTGGATGGGTGTCACATTGGGCAGCTTCCAGTCATCTGGAACCTCACCAGTGAGCCAGGACTGTTGGTAAATAATGGAGAGTGACTTTGCAAGCTCATCTGCCAGCTCCCTCATCACCCTGGGATGGATCCCATCTGGGCCCATAGATTCATGAGCATCCAAGTGGCTCAGCACTAAACTCCCAGCTGCATGTTGTCCTCTTCCTTTCCCCCTCGGCTGAGGTACTAGGAAGGTACAGCCTTCCCGAACCACCCCACTACATATTCCCCCCTTGTATATGTCATTTCCCCCAAAGTTCACCAGATCAGGCTTGTGCCGACCCATTTGTCTGTTTCAAGAGTCAGACTGTCTGGGCCTGGTAACAAACCTGCTGCCCATAGTCAGTAGAGACATTAATACCCATTTCAAAGAGGTTAACACCCATCAAATTATTTGTAAAGACATTAGCACACATCTCCCCTCTCAATTCGAAATATCTTGCACGTAATTTTTGAGATAAAAGACTTGACAACAGCAGTGACTGGTAAAATGAATCCAGAGTTCACATATGCCGAGAGTATCAGATTTTCATTTTATGAATAATTCCGACAACAAAAGCAACATTGTGAATTGTAACTGAAATATGCATGTATTTTTAGGCACACATTAGCTGTCTATAAAATGCCTTTTCTCTCTTCCCCTAGTAAGATAATGAATGCCTTAGGGCATTTTACATTTTGCTGGAAGCCGGGTTGGCATGGCAGTGGTTCAGGGACTTGCCTTGTGTTTTGCTCAGGGATATGTATAGCAGCTTTGTTCAGATTACAAATAAAGATACATTTTCCAGGTTATTACTGCAGCACACGACTTGTTAGCTGAGAACTGAGCCGTGATGTCTCTGCTCCCCCTGCTATCAGCACCGGGCTGTCCTGAGCTGCCGGCACTGAGTGCAGAACGGTTCAGCCCAGCTGGAGAGTTTTGGTGCCTGACTCAGCTGCTGATGGCACAGTGCCTCTTCAGCTGGAGCAACAGGGGCTGTCCTGGGGACGCGCTGGGACTGCCTGCTGTATTCCCTCCGGGCAGTGAGGAGAGTCAGTGCTGGCAGGGTGACAGATCTCCCTTTCCAGGCTGGGTCTCCTGGCTCTGCACTGGAGGAACAACAATGCGAGAATGAGAACACCTCCCATGGCTCCAAGAGGTGTCTTTCTCCACTCACACGTACTCCCCTCATCTTTCAAAGTCCCTGCTGGGAAGGAGTGCTCTCCTTTGAGGGAATTTTTCCTTTTAACAGGTATCACACCATCAACTGGTTGGCTCGTGGCTGTGATCTTTGTCACAGTATTTGTCAGGAGCGAAATCTATGCTCTGCCTGCTTGCCATTGTCAGAAGTTTAGTTGTGTGTCTCTCCAGCTCTCAGATTGCACTGTCAGCACTAGCAGCCACAAAGTCAGCCTCTTCTGGGTGATTAGAGGAGCTGCTACAAGATCAGAGCATCAGCAAACAGGACACACTGATGACATTCTAGAGGCAGGTACTGGCAACAGAAATACAGAAATCCTGCCCTCTAGGGAGATGGGAATCCCAATGAAATAGAAATTCCACAAATTCAAAACTGCCCCCCCCTTTTTTTTTTAATTTCCTCTAATGTGTTGGGCCTTTTAGCAGCAGTCATATAAGTTATGATTTCCTGATATGCTTTTGCCTCTGTCTGACTGACAGTATGTTAGTTTGAGGCTGAAGTAATGCAATGTAGTTTCTGGCTGCATTAAAATATGGGCATGGGAGATCAGGTGTGCCTGCTAAAGGTGATGTTGGCATGCCATAGAGTAGAGTTTCTACCAGGGAGAGATTTCACTTTTGTTCAGACATCTGTGTGTGGCGATGGGTAATATCAAGAATTATTATTATTATTATTATTATTATTATTATTATTATTATTATTATTATTATTATTATTATTATATGGTTAACACAGTAAGAATAATAGTAGTTGAATTGTTAATAATATCACAGGGTTAATATATTAAGTAGCTGTTGTTGTTTTTAGGCATGAGACTCTCACAAGGATATAGTCAAGTGTGCCAGGACTGTCACTGCCTACAAAGGTTTCCAGTCTAAGGGAGCAAGAGAAAGCAGCCAAGACAAGGAGCTGAGCCAGCAGGTAAGGGGATGCACGTGGCCAGAACCTCAGCTGCAGGAGTGAGGAAGGAGAGAGCTCTGAAGGGTCTGTGAGGTCATGAAAAGAGGTGGGGATAAGTCAGAGCAGCAGAAAGGGGACTGCTGCAGGCTTGGCTGTATTAGGAGTTCTGGTGTGATGGAAACAGAAGGTTCACAGATGTATCGCCCATTTTGCTGCCCAGAGCTCTGAGTCATGGGACATGGCTCAAAGGGGAAATTCCATGTTTGCTAGGATCTGCTACATGTTTGATCAGTTGAGTTGTAATCCAAGCTGCCCAAACTTGTTTGGCCAAAGATCCTGCAGAATCCCAGCCTGCCAGAGAAGCTAAAACACCATCTGCAGACAGGCAGATCTCTGAGAGCTACCACAGTAATGCTCAGTTTGAAAGCAGAATCAAAGATAAACTTCCAGGATTAATATTCAAGAAAAACATTCTGTTTTGTATCAACAGAAAGATTTTACAGAATGCAAACTGTTCTCCAGGGAAGCGTCTTCAGTGATGATCCGAAGTATGCACTGGAGGACGATTGTCGTGCACCACACATAGAGATAATTCAACCATGAGAATGCAATCATGTTTCTAATAATTAAAAGTATGTACCCGCTTTTGTGCTTGGATATCCTGTTCTGGCCTGTGATTAAACTGTTCAGTATTAGGACATGAGTATTGACTCGTACCAGCAATCACTTGTGTAAAATCTCGCCTCTGGAAGATGTACATCCCATTCTTCATTACCTTGTGTAATGAGCCAGGCCCATAACTTTCAGGGTGCTGTATGAAAATAACAGTGGGTTTGGAGTGGGTTATTTGTACTATTGCTCATTTTCTGTGACTGGGTGACATTTGCAGAAGTGTTGAGTCTTGAGACAGTCATCTCAGAAATTTCAACTAAGACAATTTTCTGCCTATTGTGAGATATTTACTGGTGGGAATGACTTGTGTCAAATCACTGTTACAATAAGAGTAATTAAACTTCTGGATGTCCCTTCCAACCCAAAATTTCTTGTGATTTAAAATAAATAAATAAATAAATTATTCTGACTTCAAAAATCCTCACCAGCATGAAAGTCAGAATTCTGTCAGATCACAACAATAACAAAACAAATTGGGCCACTCAGTACTCTGCAGCATTCCTAAATTTTACAGGACATGCAAAGATCTACTGAATAAGAAATTGCGTAGTAAAGTGTACAAATTCTGCAGAGGGACCTTGAAAAGCCCAGAAGGCTTGGGTTGGGCAACTCACTGCCTGTTGTATCCAGCCATTATATTCTGATGGTCTTTAGGTGATTAAAAATGTATAATACTACAGTGCTTAAAATAAGCAAAAAAATACATAAGAAATAATGTCACAGGGAATCCTAGAATGAGTTACAAAACGTGGAATACAGCCCAGTGAAGTGGGATTTGCTGTATGTTACGAACTCCAGCTGACTCCACCAACAAAGTCTTTGACCTTGAAAGAGTTATTACATCATTCAGTACCGAAGATGCAGAAATGGGCTTTCACGCTCTTTTGCCTCCTTGTTTTTGATTTTTTTTTGGCAGGGAGAGCATTGGATGGGCAGCCTCTGCTGAAGGGCTCAGTGTGTGCAGCAGCACTGAGCCAGGCTGAGCCGTAGGGCAGAATAATCACTCTCCAGAGAACTCTGAGTGAAAAGTTACATTTCAGGACATGCACCTTGCATTATTTGCATCCATCTCTCCAAGCCTGATACAGAACGTGGCACATCTCAGAGTCCTGCTGAAAATTAGAATGTAATTGCCAACTTAAATTGATACTCGCTTGTATTATCAAGGAGATGGTGATATACACAGATGAATCAGATGTATCTCATCGCCTCGCAAACAGGCATAACTCCCACTTTTTTTTTCAGCTGTTCTCAGGAAAATACAGCTCTGAACAGGGGTTTGGTTTATGATCATTTCTCCTGAGTGCCTGCTGTTTGTGAATTGCTTTTCTTGGAGAGTGCCAAACAGAGGTTTGCTTATATTAAATTCAGGGAGGAATCCTGGGGCTATGCAGTGTCTCCCATGGAGTGGTCCTGAATGGACACAGCCCCTTAACATCCCAGGACAGGGTGAGGGGGGGCTGCTCCCTGGCTTTTGTCACACTGCTCTGCCATGGATCCCACCTCCCTTTCGACTGAGGATCTCCCCTTGTTTTTTGAAAGCTGGCAGTGAGGACAGCTGGAGAACTGCCTGGATGAGTTGAAGCTGTATTTCCTACAAAACAGAGTGCTGCCATGTGCAGGTTGTCCTCTGTACTTTGCCTAATCCTGTCCAGATTATTAAAAACTTCTGTGACTGCTGTAATCCACCTATTTCCCTGGCCTCTCCCATCTGCTCCCAAGCCCCCAGTTCCCTTCTGCACTGACTTGGTGTGTGTGGAGCCCCACCAGCTCACTGGCTGTTGTATTTTAGCCCAGTTTTTTGGCGCTGCCTCTGTGCATGCCAATAAATCCCATTTATTAGACCTTTTTATTTTCAATTTGGTGTATTTTTGTGCAGTGCAGACTGCATTATTCTGGAGGGTGGTCTGGCACTTCTCTAGTTCAAGTTCTCTAGTTCACTGCTCTTTTTCAAGGCTGGTCTATTGCTGTGCTCAGGGCTCCCTCAAGTAGGGAACCTGTCCCTGCAGCATCCTCTTACTGGGATGATAAACTTTGGTAGCAGTTGATAAAGTTACCGGTGGGCAATAGTGCAAGAGCCTTCAAGAATTATCTTTATAAAGAAGCTATAATTAACTTTGCTAGTGAAACTCATCCTTCCACTGGGAGCTTAAATACCAGCTTCATGGCAAAGTCCCATCTCTTAAATCTAAGCAAGGACTGTAACGGATACCTGTAAACTTACAGGGATTTAGCCTTAATGTTTCAGCTGCAGAATTCTTTTTTTTTTCCAATTAAATTTTAATTCCTCCATTTCTCTATGGATAAAAAAAATACAGCAAGAATTATTTTAGGATTCACCCCAGTTATTTTTTAGACTTGATTTATTATGCTATTGCTTTTTTTTTAACTTTTTTTAAATTAAAAAACTATAGAATCTTGACTGATTATGTTCTATTTGAAAACCAGTGATATAGTAGCACCTGGAATTCTTAAATCTCCATCTGGAATTCCTAAATCCTCAGAGATGTCACATTTGATTGTTCAAATATGCTGTTGTTGATCTTGTGCAACAGTAGGTTCTCCCATATGGTTTTAAAAATATCAGATAAACTACAAATGGGGAGTGTATTATCAGGGGTCAAAACTCACATTTTTCTATTTATAAATAGTATTAATTCTATTATTTTTAAGCAATGACAGTAGCTGCCATCCTCCACGGCGTGATGTTTGCTTACTAGTGAAACCAGGAATATTCAGGAAAGCACAGAAATAATGATGGGACTAAAATTCTAAATGTATATATCCAGCTGTTGTTTGCTTTAGTTTGTGGAATGAAACATTTGGGGCATGTTATGGGTTGTTGATAGGCACAAGATCTCTGATGTCATTGGGGTCACACTCCTTGGTGACCCAGGCATGGGCTCCTCCTCTTTGTTCCTTCTATATCCCCCTCTTCAGGCAGGGGGCTGGGGGTGTGTTTTGGATGTCCTATAGTGGTTTGCACTCAAGTGTAGTCAACTATCACCTGACATGGCATCATAAACCCCACCTTAGGTTCCAACGCCAATAATTTTTGGATGTACCGATGCCTGCACTCTGAATGAGGTGGTAAAGCAGAATGAATGTGTCATTCCACTAGAGCAGCCTGGTCAGAATTGCCTCTTTTACAGGGAAATCCAAGATAACTATCTCTGTAATTAAATGTGCTCCTGCTTTCTTAATAGCTGTAAACCAGCCACTTTGCTGCTGTAATTGCTGAGCAGCATTTAAGAATGCTCCATGTTATCACCTGATGTGCATCTTCAGGAGACTTATATTAGGAAGGAAAGCAAAAAGCAAGTTACTGTTTAACCATGAAAAATACAAGTATTAAGTATGCGGCTGTCTTTCTTAAAACAGTTTCCTAGAAAATGAAATCAAAACTCCAGAAATATTAATGGCAGATACACAATGCTCCAAAGAAGATCCAGCAGTAGGAAGAATTATTTTAATAGACTTACTTTTCCTCTCATTTTTCTCCTTTCTGTGGTCACTTGCTGGTATCAGAACAGGTCACTTCTATCCATAAATAGTGTCATTTTTCTGAGATGTAGACAATTGCATTTCTTTCCAAGATAACCAGGATAGTTTGCCAATATGACCTTTTTTTTTTTTGTGTTCAGTTTTCCAGTACAGACTTTATTGCACTGGCTGCTCTTGATTCCCAAGTGAAAACAAAGATGCTGCTGCTTTTTGACTGTGGGTTGTCATATTGAAGGTTGCTGTATGCTACAATACATTTAATTGTGTAGTACAGCAAAGTGTTTATCTGTTCTTACATAGTCATTTTAGGCAGTAAATATTCCTTCTGGCCTGATAAATAATACTTCTTCTGCATGATTTGTGTTTCCTTTCAAGGTCCTGTCTCTCCTTTCAGTGACTGAATAGCAAAGCTTTGTTGATAATTTCTTTTGTCATTTTTGCCCTGATTCTTCCAATTTTGAGTCACAATAGTCTCTGTTAATATATGTGTAGATCATTTTCTCAGCAGGCTGATTCCTTTTTCTTCCTTCTCTGGTGTCAAATATTATGTTTGCCCATAAATATGTCTCCTATCCCTTGATATTTTGTTAATCACTTTGAGGTAGCCTCTCAGTTGTTTTTGTTGGTGTTTTGTTTATTTGTTTTGGCTTTGCTTTTAAAAGCTTCAAATGTTAAAGGTCTAATTCTGCTCCTGGTGATGCTTTCACATATTTTTCCTTTGACTATTATGGTGGTGTAAACCCTGAGCCTTCAGCATTTGTACTGCTAAAATGTGTGGATTTTTCATATGGGCCTAAATGCAGGTTGCACTTAAGAGTACACTACAGATATATAAGGCATAAAGGCATAAAAACAAGGCAGACAGGGAACAACCTGTGAGGGAGCACAAAACAAACACCTCACTTTCCTGAAATATAAGGGAAGAGGAAATCTGCCAAGAAAACCAGAGACTAAGTAGATGATTGTGGTACAAAACCAAACCAAGCTAATAAAAGGCCAGACCACCCTGTCAATGATTTCTGCTCTTTTGTTCACTGTGGAGAAGTTTGAGGGTTTCTGTTCCACAACCTCTCTTTAGGATGAGGACTCCTCAGGGAAATGAGTGTAAAAATAAATGAAATAAATGGTAGTTCTTCCCATCGACAGGCCATCAGTAGGGAGTGTAAGAAGAGTAGGAAGAGTGGCCTGTGGTGGGATGTGTGTTGTTCAATGTGTTCCAGGGGACCCAAAAGCAGCAGGGAGGTGGCAGATTTCACTGGAGATTCTGCATTTTTCAGCACAGGGAAAGTGAAGGCTGACTGAAGGGCTACATAAAAAAATCCAGAGCTGATCACGTGAGTGAGAAAAGTAACAGGTGAAATGCAGAAAAATGCAATGTGAGGTACCTGGGGGTGCAGGGAGGAGGAGTAATCCTGAGCTCCTCTTTCAGCTGAGCATTATAACTCAGGAGCAAGATTTGGGGTGAGAAAGACTAGCTGAATTCTCCATAGGCTTCAGGAAAAAACTGGCTCTGCTTGGGTTTAGAAAGAGAAATGAAAATAAACCAGAAAACATCATGACATTGCATGATGGTGCTTCTGCATCTTGAATACTGCATGTAGCTCTGGCCCCATCTTCATAAAGCTGCAACAGAATTGGAAATGGCTCATAAAAGTGCAGCCTGAATGATCAAATGTACTGAACAGGCTCCATAAAAGAAACAAATGGGACCCTCTCTCCTGAACAAATGCCTGAAGAGGTCTAGGAACCTGGGAGGTGAAGACATCTTCCTGGTCAGCATCCAGCAGGAACCAAATGAAACTCAAGGGCTCTAGGTCAAAACAGAAAGGTTGTTGGTGGTAGAACTCTGGAATACCACAAGATGTTGCAGATTCCAGAAGTTTCCAATTGTAAAAAAAACAAACAAACAAAAAAAAAAACCCAAAAAACCCCAACAACAAAATAGCTGGTTTTATTTATGGAAAAAAATTCTTTCACATATTAAATAGAAATAGACTGTGTGTGGTTCAGTATGTCCCTGTGTCTCAGTTTGAAAGGAAGTGAGTTTTTTAGGAAGTTTTAGTTAAACCAATCAATGGTCAGATTTGAATATTGACACTTGGTGTGACCACTGAAGATGTGAGTCACCTCTGAAGACACATGGGGTTAAAAGGAGAGAATTCCCAGAGTTCAGTCTCTTTTTCTGCAACAGCCCAGAGGGTGCACATCTTCTCCCCTGCCCAGCCAGAGGCTGGGTGTGGGAGGGGAAGCCATGAAGGCCCAGGCTGAGGTAGGCCAGAGCCCCGAAGAGAGAGAGAAGGTGGAAGGGAATGGAACCGGGCCAGCCCTGCAGGACAGAGCGGTGGAGAGATACTGAGGTACCTTTTGTCCCCCCCACCCCAGAGGAAGAGAGAGAGAGAGCGAGCCTGTGCTGGCAGAGGAGGCGGGGAGGGGAAAGCTGCCCAGTGGTGAGATTTCAGTATCCTGAGGGCAGCAGAGCTCGGACTTTTAACCCTTTCCTGGGTGAAGGAGACTTTATGAAACATTAGTCCTCCTGGCTGGTGGTTTGAGAGAGAAAAGAGACAGTCTGGGACCTGAGATGTTAAGAAGAAGACGTGGAAAAGCTGAAGTGGGAGGAGATGATGGAGTGGCTTTTGGCTGGACTTCTCTTGTATAGCCATAAACTGAACCAAGTTACCTGTAATACATGAGACTGCTTTTAAGGAGATGCGATAGCCTGAGCCAAGAGAGTGATCTGCTGTAATGATGCCATATAAAGGAGTGGAGTGAACAGAGGAAGATGAAGAGGGTGTGGTGGTGCCTTCCATCTTCAGGGAGAAGAAGAGCTCTGTTCTCGAGACCCTCGGCCCCAGGGGATGAGAAAATGGGGGGGACTGTTGTCCCAAAATGAGACATGATTGGTTTTTTTAGCACTTGGCAAAGCATCCTTGAAGACCCCTATGAGCAGTTTCGGTCCATGGATGGTGGTGAGAGCACTGTACATGGAAGGAGGATGTCACCATGGCAGAGTTTCTCCGGGCGGTGCCATGTGTGTGACAAGGAAACATGGGGAGTTTCAACCCTGTTTCGTGGGGAGGACTGTGGTACAAGAGAGACTCCTCTCTCCCCTGATGGACTGAGAATTGATTATCAGAGTGTTGGTAACTTGATCAGGACTCCATGATTTTTGTCTCACTGTACTTTGGTGAAATTGAGTGGGAGGAGGAGGAATGGTTTAAAGGGTTTTCATTCTGTTTCCTGTGTGTTTCTGATGTTAGTTTGTAGTTTAATGAAGTTTTTTTTCCTTTCTTTCTAAGTTTGAACCTGCTCTGCTCTGTTCCTGGTCGCATCTCACAGCAATTAGTTAAAGAAAATATATTTTCATGGGGTCACTGGCATTGGGCCAGCACCAAACCATGACACCCTACCAATCCCTCTAGTCCTGCTGGAGGCTGGAAAAGTGCTTCAGGGAAGGGCTAGTTGATTATCCCTGGATTACCCTGTTTTCCCATGCTTCCCTAGGCAGTTGCTCTTGGACATTGCAGTGCCAGGCTGTCGGGCTGGATAGACCTTGTTCTTCCTTATGCTATGTTGTGCCAGGGACAACATTTTGCCCTCCTGTATTTAATGATGTGGGCTTTGAGGGGTGTGTTTATTAAGCAGTGTTTTGCCATATCATGGAAGTGCATGTGACCATATATATATATTAATCTATATATACCTTGAAATATATTAATGGGTTGAAATCCACGTGTCTCCAAAGACAGGAGGAGATGCCCTGGATTCACACCACTAAGCCACCTCCCATATGTGCTGTGGCTGCTGCCACTGGCCAAGTACCAAGTAAACTCTCCTGAAGGCAAGGATGATTAGTAACATTGCCTCATAAGTTTCTATCCCTGATTTCCATGAGTGTGCAGAAAAAAATTGAGATGGCAAAACTGTTTTTACAAGAAGAACTTGTAGTAAAAAAGCTGGAAAAAGCCTTGGCTTGAAGGATGTGTTTGTGTGTGGTTGCTGCACTGGCAGAGAAGAAGGCACTGGGGGTGAGGTGTTGCTCTTACATCTGAACTCTGATGTTGCTGAATCCTGACAGTTTCCCAACTGTGTTTCACCTTTCTGAGTGCACTCATCTCTTCTTGGCCCCTTCAGAGGGACTGCTGCAGTACAGATGGGCAGTGGATTTTGTCCTTGGAGAGGAATGCACTGGAAATGCAACTTGGAAACACCAGAGGAGATTGTGGCTTACACCTTGGTAGTCAGTGGTAATCCACTGAATGGGAGCAGTCACTGCTCTGCTGTAATTAGGGTGGCACTGAGCTCGAGGCTGTGGCCCAGTCCCACTGGCATAAGTGAAACTTTGTGGGATGTGTCCTGTGAATGGAGTGCCATTTTTGGATGGTTACAGGCTCTTCAGGAGGAAGAGGCAGGGCAGGAGAGGTGGAGAGGTTACAATGTATGGAAAAGAAGGGTTGGAATGTCTGGAGTTCACAGCTGAGAACCTCTGATTAAGAATCAAGGGACAAATAATGTGGATATAGGATAATGTCATTTTTGTACAATGTTTTTTTCTTTGGACACACTGCTAGTTTATGATTCGTAGCTACAGATTATGTCCAGACTACAGCTGCTGCTGACTGCAGCACAGTTCCTTCTCAGGTGATTCAGTCTGCTGAAGTTAAAACAGTATTATACAGTTCATGCTTAATTGAATGGCAGTGAGAAAAGTTCTTACTTTTTCTAGAGTATGTTGTGTAACTAACATGTAGAGACCCTGATAGTCTTGATTTCACTCCTTTTGCTGGAAGACTTTGGGAAGCTCTTCATCAGCTGACCTTTTAGGAGGCCTAAGCCTGGCTGATAGCCTCAACCACCTTCTGGTGCAAACAACTGTCCCTGGAGCTGCACAGAGGTACACCAGCAGATGATCTGTTTACAGTCTGTTTGTTGGTGAAGTTCACTGACACTGCAGCTCAGCTCAGCTGTGAGGAAAAGCCCAGAGAGGATTTAAGTTGTAACCCTCAGTAATTTTGTTTTCTCCTCTCCTGTGGCTTCTTTTAATCAGCTCACTTAAAGGTTAAAAGAAGAATAGATTCAAATGGCAACATCTCCCTTCATGAGAGAATCTGAGGTCAGGACAGATGCTCCTGCTCCAAGGCTTTTCCTATTGGAAAATAGTGGCCACTAGGAGGTGGGTTGCCTTCTTGGAGGATCCCACAGGACAGAAATGAAGATGCCATAACCTACCCATTAGATGATGTTTGAAAATTCATGGAAAGATCTGTTTGGATGTAGAGATTATTACACTGCTAATTTGAGAATGAGATTGCAAGTAGAATCAATGTTTAATCTCTAATTCCAGAAGATAATTGGATTTTATTGTTTAAGTGTTTTGTGCCATTACCAAATGCTGGAAATATTTAGAATTATAGAATGGTTTGGGTTGTGAGGGACCTTTAAAGGTCATCTAGTCCATCCCCATCCTGCAATGAGCAGGGACATTTTCAATTTACCTATACCCAGCTTCCTCTGGTGGCCCTGAGAGCCACAGTTTTCAGGTGAGAACTCTTGTGATGGGAAACTAGTGCCTCTCCTTGACTCAGTGACCCTATCATAGACACCAGATCAATTAAAAAATGAGGAGTTAACCCCTTAAAGGAGAAGTCATTTAATTACCAGGGAATAACAGCTTGGAAGACACGGTCTGTAAAACAATTTGGCATTTATAAATCATCTGGATTGCTGAAGGGAGACTGTTTCAGCCAGGATATGGTTTTAGCAAATGCTTCTCAATCAGAGAGCTTACCCACTAAACACATTTTGGTTTTAAATACAGGGCCTCTGTTAGGCTCTGCCTTCCCAGCAAGTCATCAGAATATGTGTGATTCCTCCTGTGTTCTTCAGAAAATGAGCCTGTACAGCTTGGTCTGCAGGGCCTCCTTGGGAACAACAATGTCTGGCAGAAGGTGTTTGTTCTGCTGGGTGCCCTGTTGTCTATCTCACATGCAGAGAGAACCTTCAGCACCTGGTGGCCATTGATGTACTGTCCAAAGAGAGAGGCAAATAAACATAGAGGTTAACCCTTTCTTTCTCCTTAGTGTCTAGGAAGGAAGAAAAACTGAGTCACATAAAATGGATGTGTGATACCAAAGTTTTCTAGGGCATTACGAATATCCCAGTGTCTCAACTATGACAGTTCCAGCTGTTTTTCCTTGGGTTTTGTGCATTGAAGACCAGGAATGCAATCCTGTATTAAACCAGCTTGCATTCAGTTAGCTTTCTGTGTGTTCACTTATTTTATATCAAGGGCAAAGATGTAGAGTTTTATTCTCCATGTTGTAAGCGTTTCAGAATTTCTCCAAGCAGTAGTTAACCTAATGAAAAACTAAGAGATCTATAGATATAGATATATATATGCACATTTCACCCCCTCTCTCCTCAACACACCCCGTGTCTTCTACAGATTTAGATTTGTGGCTGTATTTCACCAATGCTCTACTGTGTTATGCTTGTCAAAGCCATAGTTTTGGATACAAATAGGTTAGCTATCACAGCAGTGGAAACATCAGGCTTGCTATGAAGTTAACCCTTGGGGGCAGGTTTTTTTCAGGTCTTTTATTGCTGGTGTATGAGAAAAGCTAGAGTATTCCCAGAGAGAATAATAGAGTGGCGGGAGAGAGCTGATTACTTATTCCATTAAACATGGTCTAGTTTTGGATTTTCTTTTAGATTTTCATTTAAAAATCCCAAAGCTCTTGTATGGGGTATTTCTTCATTGCAGTGACTTATAATGACTTGGTGAAAGGATCAAAGTATTGAAATCTCATTCTATGAAAAGGATTTTTCAAGTATCTATCATGATCCGGTTATACAAATTTTTAGAGATGCCTTTACCCGAATTAAGGTGTAAATGAGACCATATGTCAATGCCAAAGTCAATAGTATGGATTTTATTTAACAGTAAATGAGGGAGAGAGAGAGAGTGAGAGGGGAAGAAAGAGAGGGAAGTAGGAAAAGAGTTGAGAGGACAGAAAGATAAGTGACAGAGACAGATTAAGTAGAAAATATCACCAGTCTGTGGATTCCAGTGATGTCCTTTTGATCCTCTCCATCAGGTGGTGAGGGTCCCCCCAAAACAGAGTTCAGTGGGTTATTACATGTTTGGGCCAGGTGGGAATGCCCAGGTACCTGCCCTGCCAGGGGGAAGTTTGACACAGTCTCTTGCAACAGATTCTGGATATGTTGCATCATTTTGCATCATGAGCAGTGCTCTACTGCAAGGCCTCAGCAATGAGTCTGGGGCACTTCAGGGGTCTCTGATGGTTTACGACACCCCTTCAGCTGCCCCTCACGTGAATATCCTTTGTGTGTGGCTTTCCTGGAGTTGGGGGGTGTTACACTGAGCCAGTTTTTGTGAGGGAGGATGAGTGTTCACTGTCTCTGACCAGAGGTTACTCCACACCCCCAAAACTCTCCTCCCATCATGGTTGGGGGGTAGTCTGTGCAAACCTGGCCTCAGCAGCTGATCCTGTGGGCTATGGCCTTCCCCCACCCCATGGAACCCAGCCAGAGCTGATTTTCAGGACAGCTGCTGGGTTTGGCTTTCTTGTGGATATGTTCTTCTCCCTCAGCTTTGTTTACTTCTCCTAGACCTAACTGACCAAGAGCATCACCTTTATCTTGTCTCAAGTTCCTTTAGGTGGCATAACTCACAGTCCAAAGTTCCAGTCAGGCACATTCAGGGAGGTGTGGGCTTTGCTGATCACAGCTTCTTTATACAGTTTTGCCATAATGGGCAAAAAGTCCTTCGTAACAGTGTTTAAGTCATTAACCAAAACATTTCAGTCTCTCACAGTAAGTCACAAGCATTTTTTGAAGGATGTGTATTTCCAAGTGTTACCTGTCATCACACTTGGCTCCTCAGTACAGCACTGTGAGAGGCAGAGCTACACAGGCTGTCAGCAGCCTTTCAGTGTGTTAGCAGGGACTCTACTGCTCATCCTTACCCACACAGACCCAACACTCCTGCACTGCTCTCTGTGGGGTTTGGTTCTGACATGTGCAAAAAGCAGTCTTTGTGTCTGCAGACTCCTACACAGAAGGTGTGGTAATGTGTGTACTTTTTTTTGCTTGTCTATCTTTTCTTTCATGAAGATTTTTGTTCTTTAAAGGCTTAAAAAACCCAAACAAAACAACAAAACACCTTACCTGGAGCCCCAGGATTCTACTGTAGAAAGCCCAAACCACAGCTTTTATGTAGTGGTTCAGTCCCTGCCTAAGTGCAGGAGGGCACCTGCAGTTACATCTGTTCACCCTCTTGGTTTGAGCAGAGCTCTCACACCTTTATTGCATGTTCAAGCACACACATTATCAGCCTCCTCTGGCCTTCTCCTGGGCAGTCCTTGGGTTGTTGCAGTTGTTTAACGTGCTGTGGATCAAGGAGGGGCTTCAGGACTGCAGGAATGTCCACAAGCATTGTAGTTCTGTCCCAAACTGTGGAGAGTTCTGTGATCCCACTCCCACCTGGGGATACCTACTGCTAATACCACACCAGTGCCATGGTTTCTATTCCATCTATGCAGAATTGCTTCTGATTTAAAACATTTATCCTGTGTCCAAGAATGTAGCTCTTGGTTGCTGTCACCATGTGCAGAAATGTAGGCACACAGTTTGTGGTGATTGGGAGTCTCATCCCTAATGGGCTACAACTGTGTAGACAGGTGAACAGTGTTGAAGGCAACATGGCATGGAGTGCTGAGGTGTACTGACCAATCACAAAGGGCACACAGGTGTAATGGGTGTAAGATGGGGGCTGTAAAAGGTTGTACTGAAGGACAAGAAAGTGCTGCTGCTTGAAGCCTTCTTTGGTGTCAGTTGTACCTCCACTGTCACATGAAAAATATCCTGATGTCAGGAAGGTATTTTACCTCTGTGCAGGTGTCAAGGTATCCCATAAACCTGACACGTACAGCTTGATACACAACTGGCATGTCATCAAATTCTACCTAAAACTGGTTGAGAAAGAATAACCTAATTCAAAGAGAAGGGCTCATGACAAACTGCATATTCTGTAGACTTTAGGCAGTGCTTTCCCTCCAGAGTCATCTCCTCCTGAGCAGGATGCAGCACCTCCAGTGGAGTGGTTGGTCTGGGCACTCACATCTGCACTGCGGTGCTCATTCTTTCATTTAATTTATTCACATTATTTCTCTCTAGCCTCCCCCCTTCTTGGCTGAGCTAGCACCCTGAATGCACAAGAGGCTCTTTTCCTTTAATGAAGACTTCCTTTTCAGTTAAAAAAGAGGCTATTCAAATTCATTCTTTTGTGAAAAAATTAGGGGTATTGCAGTCTCAGCATGGGAAACCTGAGTTCTACCCCGAGACCTCACACTGGCTGGGAGATATCTTAATTCTCTTCCTGCTTTCTCTGCATTTGATGGCTTCAAAAGTTGTGCTCCTTGGGAGAAATTATCTTGATCTTTCTTTTCTCATCTTACAATGCAAAAGTGAGGTGGCGCCCTGGTCTTGTATCACCAGGGTGGTGAGTGTACGTTTCAGTAAATTTTCACCACTAAAAAGATTTTAAAAATTAAACAGATTTATTGCACTGTGATTTGTAGTAAGAAATGGAGCTGTTAAGCAGATTGAGGGGAAATTTTATCACCCCAAGGAAGGTAATTTTCAATGCATCTTCTCCCATTCCTTCCTTTTTGTGTTAAACCAGCTCTTTAATTACTTGCAAACCTACAGCATCAAGCATCAAGTGAAGGATGTGAAGCCCTCTCAGGGTGTAGCTGTGGCTACAGGTTTCATGTTCTCATCTCTGGTTCAGTTATTCAACTTTTCAGCATGTTCCTACTTCAAAGTGAGGTATTTGTATGTGCAAGGTACTCCCAGGAGTGCTGGTGCTCAGGAGTGTAGAGACGCCTATAAATCCTTTCTCCTATTTATTGCATGGAAGGTCACGGCTGATGACACTGCAAGGCACAACATTTGTGGCTCACACTCTGAAGCTGCAGTGGAAGCCCACACAAGTTACTGAGGGAAAGCAAAAGAGTGGAGGGAGAGTGCTGTGCCCTGATGTCCAGGTGCTGTGTGATACACTGCATGGCTGTGAGCAGAAAGGGGGTTATGCTGTCATCTTACCTGGCAGTGCAGCAGCAGTCTGGAGTCCTTTGGAACCTTTAACAAAAAGATAAAATTTATATGGTACTTGAAAAGGAAGGGGATTGTCTGACTCACAGACTGGAGTTCTCCCTTCCTTTCATGTCATCTCTTACCTGCAATATTGACACCTCTTCTAAAAGGCAGAAAAAGAGATGGAGAACAAGTGAAAACAAAGTTAAAAATAATCCAGATTATCACATAGGTTCTGAACGGCAATGACTCCCCTGCTGAGAAAGATGACCCACATGATTTGATACTTCCATGTGCTGCCAGGGGCCAAGCCCTGAGATCAGAAGTAGAGGTCTTTGGTCTACATGTAGAGAATAAGAAAAGATTGATGTAGAAAGCCAAACCCACTAGAACTCCATGGGTTTTTACCGTCTTTTGAAAGATGTTTAAATTATTACTAGAATGTTCACACCTCTCTGCTGGCTTAAGCCAAAGGTCTGTAGCCTATTATGCTTTTTGCAACACAAGCAAAGCAGAGTGGAAGAACAGGGAAGTCATGTAGTGATGATTCCTTAAGATCCTGGATTATGTCCTGAAAATGTGTGCTTCAGGCACTTCTGAACCAAGTATTGTGTCTCTACTCAATGGACCTCAAGGGGGTTTCCTTCCTTTAATTTGCAGGATATATTTTGAAGCTCTGTCAGTTTTTGACAGTCACAGCATCCTGTGGTGAAGAGCTTTGCAGCTTCACTGTGCACAGTATAAACTTTCCTCGTGTTTTAATCCCGTGATTTAAAAATGTATTTCTACTATATACTGTCTCACTCTTTGAAAAGAGAGTTAACACTTATGTTGGTTATATTAAAATTGTTATCATATAACCTGTTGGTCAGCTTTTTCCCCAGATGGAAAAGTATGCCTGTTCAGTTATGCTTCACACAAAATCCATTCAATGTCTTTGATCAGACTTCTTGTTTGCCCCTTGCTCTTTCCAAATCCATGGTGTGTTTTTGCAGATAGGTGCTTTGGAATTGCTAACAGCACTCATGGTGTGGGTGCACTGCATATTGATGTGAGGAGTTGTGATGTTTTCCCTGTTCTGTTCTGCCCCTTTCCTAATAACTTGGAGCATTCAATTCCCTTTTCTGACCTTTACAGAGCACCATGCTCAAGTTTTCATGGAGCAGCATGTATGGCATAGTCTAACCCCAGTGCCTCAGCTGGCTCAGAACCTGCCATTGTGTACATTGATTTAAGATTGCAGTTATGCATGATACAACATTTCTCTATGATGAATTTCTTCTGCTCCTTCTTTCCATGCTCACTCAGTGTTGCAGAATTGTGGTGCTGGTGTTCCCAGCCGTATCCCACTGCTGACATTCCAGTGCTCTCAGCACGCTGTGTCACTCCCTGGCTACTCACCCTGTGTGGCACAGCATGTGGTGACCTCCCACCCTGTACTTCCCAGTGCTCACCTTCCTGACAGCTCCTGAGCTATGGGAAAACCTTCAGTCCCATGCGGTGCTTACTCTGTGAGCTTTGGGGTAAAACATGGGAGTTATGATTATTTTTTGTTAAGGGAAAGTCTTTTCATATCATTGCTTACCACAGTATCTTTGAGCATTGCATTAAAGGCACCTTAATCATTCCCTTTCCTTTTCCTGCTTCCAGGCAGTGCTTTTGCCTCCTAGGAAGAAGTCAGCACCCTGTAACTTATTGCCACTTGTAGTCTGTGGACAAACCAGTAGCATGCAAGCTCCATGTGGGGCCTGGCAGCACGGGAGGGGCCTGCCTTGCACAGGCATTTTGCAATAGTTGCTCATTACTCTGGTCGGCTTTCCCAGTGTCTGTCTTGTCATTATAGTCAGAAAGTACTTGTCCTCCTTGTAGCAGTCATTAGACTGCAGAAAAAGAAAATTAAGATAAACAGAGCATGAGCCGTCAAGCCAGTGGCAGGTTCCCAAAGTGGACTGCATACTGAAAAAGTGGGCAGCGGTGAATGTGTTGTGATTCAGTTCTGTTGCTGTCCCTGTGTTTGTGTTTTAGTATGCAGCAAAGGTAAATTCCACTCTGGGAATTATATTGAACTGTTCATCTCTGGAATGGTGCCTGCAGACCACTGAGTGAGGACTGCACACAAAGCTGCAACCCATGCAATAAACAGCACCTTCTTCCACCTCCAGTGGCAGCTGTGAACCAGGCTGGAATTCATGCTCCGTGTGCCCTGGAAGGACTCTGTATTTAAGAAGGAAATGGAGAAGGGGACCGATGACCAGGGCTCTCTTTGCAGCAGGTGTTCTGAAGGGTGACACCGTATTCTCCTGATCTGTGGAGGGACTTAGCAGGTGTTTCCAAACTACAGAGTTTACAGCTCACTGGAACGTGGCATTTGTTGTTCATCGCTCTCCATTGGAGATGAAATGAAGGCAGTGATGGAAAAGCCACATTGCAGTTTATCACAGAACTGTGAGGCTGCCCCAGCACAGGGGCGTTTTCAAGAGCCCTCCATGGAACAGAGTGTGGGGATGTGGCAGGGACAGAGCTGTGACATGGAAACGCTTTCAGAAATCACATAAATTGAGCATATGAGGTTTCACAGCAAATCCAAGAGCTGGGGCGTGGGAACAGACCTTCTGCAAAGGGATCAGAGCTCTGTCTGAGCAGGGAGCTGACACTGGAAGTTTATTTTCAGATAAACATCAGGTGGTATGGAATGACTGGAAAGGTGTCTTGCAGAGGTTAGTTTTTAGTAAAGACTTCCTGTGCCACGTTCAAGGGAAAAAGGAAATGTCAGAGAAAATGTATCCCTGTACAATGAATATTTAGTACAAGAAAGTATCTGCCATGCTGAGAATTTGCCAGAAAGCATTTCCACACTACCATTATAAAACAGTTATGTAACAGTTTTTATGGTCATTGACACTGGAACTCTGTAAGTTTTCTTGCCTAATCATGATGTTTACTAAATATTAAGTAGTTGTCCTGTACTATGATTTCTTTGCTCTGAATCACTCTCATAGTAAAATTCTGTAAGCAAGAGCCCTGCCCTGTGCTTAACTTTTAATTTTATTATTTAAAGACTTCATGATTTCTAATTAGAAGTTACATTGAAATTCTGGATACTTGCTGGCAGAAGTTGTTTATTTGAATAGTTGTACCAATATTAGATAACATTCCTTGAAAATACAAGAGATCAAGGTTTCAAAAGGATTCCAACAAAACCAGAACTGAAAACCTGGAGAAATCAGTGCTGGGGAAGTGAGGAAGATGGAAGACAGCCAAATTAACTGGAAGTTTCATTATTGTTCATTGTTATTATTTTAGTACAGGTCTTAGACTATTTGAAGCTTTCTCTTAATGCTCCACTTCCAGGAGTCCTGTGATTCCTGTGATTGGCAGAAAAGTAAGTCTTTATTAAAAGTACTTCAGGACCTCATTGATTGGAAAAAATGAAATTACAGGAAACGATATTTCAATAGCATGCATGTAAAGATGGAGGTGCTAGAAGGCAAATAATGTATTGCTTTTCAAAATGTGACTTGAAAGGTGTCAATGCTTACTTTTAAATATATTTCAGACTGGTTTTGACTGACAGTTTTTGCTTAAACTTACAGTTTTCTTGGAGAAACTCTTAATGTTTTCTTTAATGTTTTAACTTTCTTGAAGTTTTACATTAACAGAACTATAAATACCTGAATTCCCAAGAGTTTAGATTCTTTCATTGAGTTAGAGAAACTTCTGCCAGTAAAATGAATACAAGAACATTCAAGCAGTGTTCTATGAATGTCTGCGTGTGGAAGCATAAGCAATTAAGAACGACTCCTAAGATCAGTGAATAAGTCCAAAGCCCAGTGGCAGGACACGAGGAGTTTAGTTACCAACACTGTGTTGGCTTTTCACAGGAAGGATATTGATGCTCTATCTCTGAAGTTCTCTTTCATGCTTTCCCAGGCTTGGAAGCCATGCCTGCTTCTAACCTAGGGAAACAGGTCTTCATAAACTCCTTCTATTTCCTATGAAGAGAGGGCAGTTCAAAAAAGGAGCAAAATTAATTGTTCCCTAAGGAAAGCAAAGCTCCCTCTCTCATGTTAAGAGGGACAGAGGCTTCCCTGTGTACAAAGCACACAGACCTGATTATCTGAGGGCTGAAGAGGTTCATGAGGATAAAGGTGCTTATTTATAGTGATATCACCTGGTTACCTGAGCTGGGCTTCTGCCTTTGGCACTCTAAGAATGGTGCAAGACTAAGAGCTCGTCTTTCTTTCCAAATTACCCTCTGTTGTCCTTTTAATGGCTCCTCAGGGAGGACGGTGAGGCCCTGGCACAGGCTGCCCAGAGCAGCTGTGGCTGCCCATCCCTGGAAGTGTCCAAAGCCAGGTTGGACTGGGCTTGGAGCAACCTGATCTAGAAGAAGATGTTTGTGCTCATGGCAGGAGTGGGACCAGATGGGCTTTGAGGTCTTTTCCTACTTAAACTGTTCTGGGATTCTACAGTCATTCTTTCTGTTTATCTAAAGATTTTTCTGAAGCTGAAGGGAAGGTACTTGCAGAAAATATTTTGTTGTAAATCATCCTGTGTCACCCTACATTAGCCAACTGTGTCTGCATCAGAGGAGCCTTAAGCCCTGCTCGCTCCAAATCCAAACCGCAGAAAGGAGCAGCAGCCTCAAAGCTGTCACAGCCTGAAGGAGCTGGCCTTTGCTCAGAGGAATGAGCTCCATTATTTTCTGCAGCAGGTGTTTTCAAATGCCAGGGCCCTTACAATTTCCATTTTATTCACTGCCTGTTGATTTGATCAAATGCAAACTCCAGTTATATTTAATTCATTAGTTGGCTGTGGCTTTAGTTCAAATCTTAATTTCGTTAGCAGGGTTCAATTTTAGTCAATCTTGTACTTTCTTTTTATGCAGTTACCTACTAATTTTTAGTGGAATTCACAAGGAGATGCAAACCTTATTTTCTCTCAGTCATAAGAACAGGCTATGCTGAGGTGGTCAAGGGGAGTCCAAGGGAGGCATCTGAGAGTTTCTGGCTCCCCAGTTCTCTCTGTCACAGTTAATCTGTGACTCAGAAAATCAGCATGTCATGTGGATGACACATATAGAGGTGGAACATTTGACTCCCAGCGTGAAATACAAACACATCACAGCAGGTCCCGTACATACAGATACATCCTGTGTGAGAATAAGTGACCATAATCCAAGTACTAGGGAGGCAAGAAAGGCCACCTTGGGCAAATCTATGTCTTCATTCAGCAGTTTTCTCATACTTCTGAGGAGGTGGAATGAGTGAGTTTATTTCCTGTGAGCTCTTCTCCCCGTGCTGTTGCTTCCCAAATGTGCCAACTGCATCAATTCTCACTTCAGCACAGGCTAAATAACAGAGTAGTAAATAGCAAGATATGCTGCAGATGGAAAGATCCAAAGTCACAGATCCTGTGCATGAAGCAGTTTCTCATTTTAAGCAGTGTGAAATTTTCATTGACATGAATGGGGTCACAAGTTAACTCCATGAATCTATACCTGCTTAACCCCCCCAAATTTCCATCTGCTCAGAATGCTCCTATATAATTCTTTAGAAATTAATGACTGATCTGTAGTGTTCTAAGATCTCCTTGAGTGGAATACAGGCCTGTGTAGTGCATAGCAGTGGGAATGGGTGGGGAAAAGTGTCCTTCAGCAATGCTATTCCCACTTGAATCAATGAATTTTTACAGTTAACTTGATAAAAAGCATCCTATTTCTTTAGACCTTTTATATGCACAGAGGAAAAGGGTTCTAAAAGGAACCTCATCCAGGTCTCTTCAGTCTGTCCTGGGAATAAGTGTTGATCTTGGTGGTTTTAATTAAAGTGGACGAGTTGTTTTATTTAACGATTCAAGTGCCTGCCTGTTTCTTCCTGGCTTTCTGTAAAGCTTGCAGTGGTGCTTGGGTCACAGGTGGGAGGAAGGAAGAAAGCATTTGCAGAATAAGCCTCTCTGTTATTTACTTACCTGGTTGGGGTCAGTCTAGGGGCTACAACAAGCTGATATGGCAGTCAGTGCCTGTGGAAGTGAGGGATTTTGCAGGACAGGAAGGATCAGGCTGAAATTCAGAAGGGAGGTCTCTGGGGAAGAGTCGAGGGATTTTCAAGTGAAAAGGTCTGCTTGATTGCACCTCTGAGGAGATACTGAATAAAAAGGAGCAGGAGCCGCGGCTGGAAAAGGCAGCAGGAGGACACAGATGTGCTCTCCACATGTGCCTTTGAGGGGCCCGCAAGGGCTGGGAACACATCTGGCTGCTGTAACTGGAGATGGGCGTGGAGACACCTGGTGGGAGCGAGAAGGGGCTGAGGGGAGAATCGTGTTACGGTTTAGTTTGTCACTGTTGCAGTGGAAAAGGCTGTCGCTCCCCAGAGCACGGCCACTGCCTCCTGATGGGTGGTGGCAAACGCAGCTCTGCACTGTGCCCGGTGCCTTTGCTTCCAGTCAGGGCTGCCGGGAGAGAGCAGCCGGGAACAAGCGGGAAGCGAGCTTGCACTGCCCTGTTGGTCTGGAAAAGGCAGCGGATTCTGAGCTGGCGTGAGCTGCTCGGGCAGCTGATACGCAAAGGCTGCTGCAGGGCAAGGACTGACGCAGGCTGCCTGCAACAGAAGGGCTGCTCTCACCCGGTGCTGCCGATGTGGAAGGAAGTAAAGGCATGCCATGAAAACTCATCTCCTACTGAGCAAGCAGCATCCTTGAAGCAAGCACTCACAGGGTTTCGTAGCCAATGTAGTGCCTAAATTTTAATGGCAGAATGATATTTCAGTGTTAAATATGACATTTTTCTTTCTCTTTGCTGGCATAGTGTCTCTGATCAATGAGAAAATGGAAGGCAGCTGAAAAGAGAAAGGAATATCTTTGCTACCAACTGCACATGTTCTTCCTGCTTTTTATTAGCAGTATCTCTCTACAACAAAATATGAACCTTTTTATATTTCTTAGGGGTTTTTTTTTAGGATTGATGCTATATGTTTTACATCCCACATAAACTTCTCTGTGATTAATGCTAGTCAGAAACTTTACAGAGGATAAGGTCTTTATCCTGTCATTTTATACTTTCACACTGCTTAGGGAAATAGGATGTTAATGCAAGAGCTCAGGAGAGATACAATTAATATTCTTGCAGAATATTTGAGATACTATGTAGTAATTTAAGATATAGATCTTTCATCTGTTTACAAGAAAATAAAGACTGTTGACAAAACAACGGGGTCTTTAAAGTACTGGGAGAAGTAAAATGTGTAAACACTTGAAGACTTGCAAAACATGGATTTATTGATGAGACGAAAAACATGAATCTATGAACACTAATCAGTAAGATAATTTAGCTTTTGTACTGTTGAAAAAAAATACTGTAAAACTCAAAGATCTGACAGACTGATGAAAGACAGGTACTATGTTAATTTTTAACAGCAATTAAAAAAACAAAACCAAGGCAAAAAAAATGAACCCCAAAGCAAACCAAACAACAAACACAGGAAGAAAATTAGGCCTGATAGTTACTCTCTTGCTAATTCAAGAAGATTTTATGGCACAAGAACAATGTCATGAGTATTTCAAAGGCAAACCCAGCATAAATTAGAGAATTATTTTTAAAGAATAAGTACTGAAATTAACACACATGTTCTTATTAACAGAGCTGCCAAAATGCTTTTGAAGAATGAGCGTATGAACTTGTTTTATGCTGAATCAGAATTGATTTATTAGCTGTAGAAGAAATCCTACTTTTTAAAATTTAAACAACTATAAACCTCTAGTAATAAAGCTTGCTACAAGGACATGAGCTTGCTGGCTTTTAAAACATCTTTGAAATACTACATGACACCTAGGTGAAATTAAATACAAGGATTGGTATAAAGCTGTTGTTCATTCATTTGATTTTTCTGTATTTTGGATAAAGGGGGAAAGGCATTAAAAAAGGCCCAGGTGTGTCTGGGCACTTGTTGAACAACATAGAATTCTACAAGTCCCATTGCGATCAGGCTAACCAGTCTGTTTTCTTGTGCTCTGGATAAGTTATTCTGATTTCATAATATAGGAGAACTAATTTGGAAAAAAGCCACATCCAACTAATTTTTTTTTAAGAACAAGAGCCCTAAGTATCACAAAAAGAGCTCCTTGAATTCACTGTTTTTGCTCTTGGCATTATTTTCCTGTGAAAAGTAATCATGCCTTGGTTTGTAGGCTTTAATGCAACATACAGTTCATTTCCATGGAACTGAAGGTTTTCCTCATGTATCCCTGTACTATTTCAGCCTCAGAATTATCAGCCATGGTAATTTTAATTTAAATGGCCTTAGAAAAGTACTTTGGTCTGCGGTCAAAATACTCCTGAAATGCAGAATATTCAGTGGCCTTATGCAATGGGCTCTGTGATAAGACATTGGAGCATTATCTGAGTTTCATCAGGACTTGAGAGAAATACTGATAGGTATGGCAGAGAATTATGGAAACCAAAAAGGATTAAAGAGGTACTGTAGAGAAAAGGCTTTTACTTGAATTCAGAAATCATGCACTTATATATAACAAACACTCACTTTTAGATTCACTGCTGTGAGACCAAATTACACTGCAAAGCATTTCTAAGAGGGTTTTTTTCCGTGTATTTTTTCCTGACTACTTATATTTCAGTAGTATGCCAATCTCTCCTTGGTGAGCTCCCGGTGAGCTGTTAAAGATCTCATTTCTCTTTCTTCTCTTTTTCCTACCCACTGCCTGCTGCAAACTGAACTCGATCATTAAGTGAGTGTCAGTTTTCTTCACTGTCCTGCTCAGTAATTTTTCTTGGTATCCCTTGCCCTTCATCAGTTGGACATTGTGTCATCTGTGCCCTCTCATAAAGAAATCTGGTGTGCTGTTTCAGCACCAACAAACAGAGACCCTCAAGCCCTGGCTGACGGACAGATCCCCCTGTTTATCCTGGTGAGTAGTTATTTCTCCAGATAGGTTTGGCCAGTGGAATAACATTGGTGTTCCCCACAGAGAAAGTCTTCCTTCAGGGCTGGGACAGGTGGAATACCCTCTCAAGAGACTTGTGAGTGAGGCTGCAGAGGAAGGGAAATCCTGCACCTCACTAAAGCCTTCCCTTGCCAGGCAGGTTTGGGTTTGCACTGATGCCACGTTGTGTCCTGTCACCATTTGGTCCAGGAAGCACTTTGCTTCCAAGAATCTTCCATATTTGGGTGTTCTGTGGTAGTTTTTAAACTGCAGGATAAGCAAAGAGCACCTTTTCCCTGCAAGTTAGTGCAATGAGCTAATTTTGATGTTAATTTGGAGATGTTTGTAAAAGGCAGTTAATCAATATGGTTTGTACTGAGTAACAGAACTGACAGTGACAACTGGTGCAGTATGGAATACCTGATTTTCTTTTAATTACATATTTATTTCCCATGTTCCATAAAGCAGACTTTACAGGCTTGGTTCCTTGGCTTAATTCCCTGTGGATGAAGGAAAATCAATACAAATAAAGGCCCAGTTTTGCAAGTATCTGTATTTGGGTTCAGTGTAGTTAGTCAAATTCCTAATAATTTGGAAGAGCAGATCTTCATGTAGAAAGAGAGAAGAGATAATTTATTTTTGTGTCAGCGAAAGCACACTAGGCGTCATTGCCTATGAATATCACAGCCATGATTAAGTATTAATTATACTGCTGGAGGTAACTGCAGGGGGTAAGAGGCTCGAAGTATTGGCTTTTCAGCAAAAGCAATGTTTTATATATGACATATTTATTATGAAAAGGATTTTTCTAGAACAAGCCTTTCAGAGAGAGACCACTCCAAGACAAGGTTTCTTTACTGTGGTATTTGTAAAAGAAACCGCATTTTTTTGTTTATACTTTTAGTTTTCCTTTTATATTCTGGTTCGCTGTTTTAGAAAGTGGCAGTTTCAGGATTCAGAAATCATGTTGGCTCACTCTTCAGTTGTGACGTGTCACCACATGTGAGCTCTGGTCATTGTATTGTGAAACCTTGTTTTATTTTGAATAGTCATGGAGTGGGAGCACCTGCAGCATGCCAGGATCTGGTAAAGCTGTAGGAACTTGGGTAAAGTTGGGCAGGTTGTGATGCATCCTGAGATTTCTTTGGTTGTGACTGCTCCTGAGCTTTTGACGGGGATCATTCTGCTCGGCGTGTAACACTTCAGAGCCATGTGGGCCTGCTGGAAATTGGTGCTGACATTAAAGCTCTTTGGAAACATTAATCGTCTCTAAAAGCGCAGATCTAAGGAGGTACAAAAACCCTTAAACAATACGTGGTGGTCAGATAATGGCTCACTGGTTCATATCTGCATTACCCAAGGAAGCTTGAACAGTTTGTGGTGCTCTGCTGTGCTTTCTGTTCATACTCTGTGACTGTCCTCTGTGCTCCTTTTGGGAGTACTGGGATCATCCTGCAAGTGGTGAGAAAGTCAGTGGTGAAATACATGGAATGCCAAACCTGCATTCTATTCTCTGGAAGCTGATTTTGAAAGACTTCCTTGTTGTCCCTGAGGTCACAACCTTTACATAACAGGTAGGTAAGTGGGGTCAGGGAGAAGAGAGGTGTGTTTAGTCTCACAGACAACATCACAGGAGATTAAACTGTTACAAACTCAGGCCAAATGTAGTTCATTGCTATGATACAGAGTATTTGAAGAGAAGGTAACAAAGGAAGAAATTTCTGAGGGTTTAGGTAGGTTTGCAGTTGAAAATCGCCACTTTAATATTTTGCTTGCCTTGCCAAAGAGCTACTTAGATGGAAGCAGAAGTTCTTGTTTTGCAGTTGTTGGTGGGGCAGTGTTGTGAGTGGTGCTCTGGTGCCTTCCTGTGTTGGTGTGACCCCCATGTGATGTCTCACAGCTCTGAGCACTGCAGCTCCTGGTGGCCTGGCTGTGACCAAGGTTCCGTGTGAAGTGCAGAACTGATTGTGTCAACAGGTTTGATATCACCGTGTCCTAAGGAGGGGGATTAATTCATGTGCTACCTCCACGGACCATAGAAGCTGCTGTGAGATTTATATAATTTAATCTTGAAGAATTTTCACATGGATTAATAGCCTTTTGCAAGGTAAAAGAAGTCACTGTTTTCCTGAAAGTACCAAACAGTATGTTTCCTGTTGGCATTTGTGGGGATTTTAATGAGCTCAATCCGTGCAGTGTTCTTCAATTAACTTTGATTATACTTCTGTATAATTTATTTTGAACAACAACTGGAAAATTAGTTTTCATTCAGGAAACAATTGGAGTTCACCGTGTCTTGACCTCCTATACACTTAGGTAATTTTAATGAAGACTGGATTGAATTTTATTGGATGAGATGAATTTTATTGGATGAGATGAATGCACTTGGGAATATAATCTGGTTTTCCTACCCAAAAATGGCAGTAAGAATGATGGGGATGAAACTAGAAAAAAACATGGAAAATTAATAGTTTCATTATTATAGGATTTTATGTAAGAGTGAGCAATCAGATGTTAATAGAAATAGAAACCTTTGGAGGCATCTGATAATATTTTATCACATATCACATTTTCTTTTACGCCTGATAGCATTAGTTTCTGCTGGGGAAGAGGAAGGACAGCTGTAATGGCAAGTAATATAAGAAGGGATGGTGTTTTCTCAGGGTCCTGATCCTCAGTGCAGCACTTCTGGTCCACTGGGGCCATTCAGAGATGTATTTAATAATAAAAGTCTATAGAATGTGCACAGCTTTCAGAAGGTGTTTTAATTCACTGTTTTATTGCAGTTACTGTTACTCCTGTTCTGTTTCTTAGGGAAGCTTTGGATTCTTTGAGTTCCATTTTAACTTCTCTGGTCTTGTTAGCACTGTAGGTGCTGATGTTCATCACACTCAGCTGGCATTTGTGCACCCAAAATTTCTCTAAAATGCTTTTTTTTTTTTGGTCTTTTCTTCCCCTCTCATTAGGAAAGACTCTAAGACATAAGGAATGAACTTCTCATCAGAGGCAGTATAAGACTCTAAAAATACCTGGATGCTTTCTATGTGGAAAGCAATGGAGTAGTGAAATAGATGTCATAGTGTGTTTGGTACATGCACTTTGGGGACATAGCTATGTTTTGATAAGTGATTTGTGGTTTAGGGAGAAGGGGAGAGACAAGGCAGGTTGAAAAAGATGTGCGTCATTCCTGAGATGGAGAGTAGTGTTCCTATAGTGTGTAAATTTGCTCGAGATCTTTCAGTGCTATTATAATGGGAAAAATGTGCTTTTATGCAGAGGTCTAAAAATTGCAAAAACCGCTTTACAGTGTCTCAGTTCTGAAGGACTGTTTTAGATTTGAGACTGTTATGTTGGTCACAAATTCATTTCAGGTCTAAGCTTATCTCTTGGGGCCTGTGTTTGTTTTTTTAATTAATTGTACATCATACCTCAACCCATTGATTAAAACTCAGAACAAAGTATGTCACCAGCCTCAGACCTGGCGTGTGAAGCAGCAATCCAGCTGTACTTTGCTTAGTGGGCAGTTGCAGGTTGCCTCTGGACTCACTTCAGGTGAGCTCCTGCAAAGGCCAGGGACAGTTCCTGGGTGGGTCTGGTACAGATGCACAGGATTTATTTCAGTCTGTTAACTCAAAAAAGAAAAAGACAACTCAATTTTAACAGTAAAGAACTTGCATGTGGGGCCCTAGAGAGTGGTGTGCCACAGCTTATCCTTAATTTCATGGAGTGGTTGTGAATTTTGGACCATGCAGCCTGAGTTCTTGTTAAAATATATAAAATTTGGTGCTGATATTTTTTCTAAGGAATTATGGGTATTTCCAGGATATGCTATCCAATCATAGATGCACATTTTCAAGAGAATCTTTCTCACTGCTGCATTGCAAGACAAGTTTCCAGCAATTCCTTTGGAAACTATACATCAGAACTAGTTTGCTGTGGATGTTGGACTGCTGCTCTTTAACAGTAAATCCAGTGGCCTGTAAGCCTCTTGGAATGTAGGCTTCCTGGGTTGGGGATTATCCAGGTGTTTTGCAGCAGTGACTGTGGTTGTCTCAGGAATTTGCCTGAAGTGTATCAGGTAAATTAGAAGAAAGCAGAATGTCCAGCTGGAGAGCAGAGGTGATACCTGAGGCTCATGGCCTTTTTCAGCAGCGTGCTGCTGTTTAAAGACTGTAGTCTTTGTGGACAGTTGATTTCTGTTATAAATGTGATGACTTAAAAGGTAATTAGTTGTCTGGTATGAGCTTGGAATTGTCCCCACCTTTGGGGAGAAGAGTGATTATCATAGCATTAATTAGTTTAGACAGCTTCCTACCTTATTTTCCCTTCCTCAAACATGTGCTCCCTCCCAATCACTGCAAGCACAAATGTCATCTTTGGGAAAGGGACTCAGAAACCTTTTCCTTGTGTTTCAGAATGTCTTAATAGAAGGAACTGAGGAAGAGGGCAATGGTCAATGCAAGAAGAGCATTTTCCCCTCCTTGAAAAAATGCCTATTTTCCATCAGCATGCATGAGGCATTTGGATGATGCCTTAAGAACATACTTTAACTTGAATTGGCCAGACCAGGTCAAGCTGGACTAAATGACCACTTGCAGGTCCCTTCCATCTGAAATAGCAGTAGCTTTTCTTTCTTCTCAGTAGCAATATGATTATTTTGCATTCTTATTGCAAGAAACATTATTTACTTAAAATTAATGAATCAACATACACCTCAGTAACAACTCTAAACAAAATCTGGATTTATCCAGTGGTAGGAATATGGTTTGCTCTTGGCTATACTCCTTCTACCTGCCTCTAAGGTATAGCAGATAGTCAATTTTTTGAAACAGTTCTTTTAATCTGGATGGGTTGTTAGATTCAGTTTCCTTTGGCTACAGCAAATTATTCTTGCCTGCTTGGTGTCTTCCTTTAATTTAGATTTCTTGTTTTTAGCAAAATGGGGTGACAGAATACAGGCCAGTGGAAGATTTAGTTTCTGAAACTTCCTCAAGCTGTTCCCTCTCTCACCTTGCCTACCAAAGAACCCAGAATGGTTTGGGATGGAAGGGACCTTAAAGGTCATCTCATTCCAACCCCTCTGCCATGGCAGGGACACCTTCAACCAGACCAGGCTGCTCCAAGTCCCATCCAACCTGCCCTTGAACATCCCTTACAGAGACCCCATCAAAGGGAGATGTGTCCTAAAGAGGCTGGGAGAGGGACCATGATTGGGACAGCTGACCTGAACTGACTGGAGGGATATTCTGTACCACAGAAAATCCTGCCCAATATAGAAAATGCGGGGAGCTGGCTGAGGGGAGCCAGTGACAAGGTGACAGAGCCAGCCAGGAGGCCCTGCAGAGAGGGTTGGTCCCTTTAGAGATGAGAAATTGCCCTGTGGCAAATGAGAAATCCCTATGGCAGCACTCGGGGCATTTCAACATCCCCAACAGAACCATCTCACAGTGTTCCATCTCATCCACTCCCTGCCAAGGAAAGGTTCCCCTTCTTGGGGCAGGTCCCTCTTTCCCTGCCCTCTGGCAGCCAAACCAAGTGGGAAGCTCAGCACGTGCCCAGCGCCGCAGTCCCTGCTCCTGGAGACTGTGTGGTGCCTGTCCTGCTGCTTGGTGCTCTGAGGACTCTGACCAATGTGGTTTCCCCCACAGGTGCCCAGTGCGCAGAGTGATATCCCCATAGCCATCCTCTTGGTCACCATCTCCAGCCCAGCCTGGCTCCAACATGGGCTGGGCAGAGGCTGCCCTTAGGCATCACCCCCCTCCCACTGTGAATATGACCCCCAGCAGACAGACGAGCTGCAAAACAAGACTTTAATGAACGGGAATGAGGAGTGTTGGAGAGGGCTGGGGCTGGGGGTCTGGATGTAGGTCACTGCTTTGGTGTGTCTTCTGGCCTGGGTGCTGCATCACCGCCGTCGTCTTTTTCTTGCTGGCTGGGCCACGGTCCTGCGGGAAGGCCTCTTAGCTCGTGGGGGTGCTGGCTGGCGCAGAGCTCTTGGCCTGGCTGCTGCCACCTCTCTTGTTTTGGGGCGCACGTGGATAGTGATGATGTTCGGTGGCTGCCTCTGCAGTGCCTCCTCCTCCGTCTGGGCCGTGCGGGGTGAGCGAGGCTGGGAGGCAGGGGGTGGGCTGGCAGAGGGGGTCAGGTTGGGGATGGCAGGGATGGCATCCTGGCTGTTCCTTTGCTGTGCCTCCACGACCGGCTTCTTGGGATGGTCATCTTCCAGCAGGCATTCGCAGAATTCAAGGAACTCATCGAGGTCCTCAACCGTCAAGCTGGGGACATTGGCGGCCAAGATGGTGTCCTCATTGTCCCCTTGCTGTGCCAACTCCACTTGCTTGTCAAGGCAGCCACTGTCCTCCAGGTACTCAGAGAGTTCTTCCAGGAGAGCATCCAAGGTGGGGCTGTTGGGGCTCTCGAGGTAGGTGTCCTCACTCACAACGGTGTCAGGCCCGGCAAACAGATAGGTGTTGGTGCTGTCCCCTGCCTGCTCAGGAGTGGCCTCTGTGGTGGCAGCTGGTCCCTCCCCAGGCAGATCCGTGGTCACCACTTCTGAAAATGGAACCCCAAGAGACTGAAGCTTTCCTCAGCTTGTCTGCCGGTGCGTTGGGTTTGCCACCCCCCCAAAACTTACCTTCAGGCTCCATCGTAGTTGTGCCAGCTGGTAGAGCCAGGGCAGGTTGATGGTGGATGTGGAACACACTAGAGCCTATGGGGTAAAGGCCCTCTTCCTGGACCACAGCTCTTGGCTGGTGGGGCAGCAGTGTCCCCATCACCACCTGCTGTACCCAGCCATAGGCAGGGGGACAGAGAGCAGCCCCGAGGGGCAGCTGCACCAGCTGGGGAAGATGCACCACAGGGGGAAGATGCACCACCTGCCCCAGGGTCCCTGGGACCCCCTGCCTGGTGGTGACTGGGACCAGCTGGTGGGAGCCAGTGTGGAGCTGGACAGGCCCAGAGGACAGTGGCAGCCTGGGGACAGAAGGCAGCTCCCAGGCAGCTCCCAGGGAAGGGAAGCTCACGCCAGGCACCTTCACCACTGTCAACTGGAGAGGGAACCTCTCTGTTGGGGGAAACAGAGGGGGGTGATGGGGTGAGATACTGGCAGGCAGAGCCAGCTGGGGGTACCTGGAGGGCAGGACCCCCAGGAGGAGCAGGACCCTGCTGCTGTACCTGCCATGGTGCTTGGGCAGCCTGGGGGTTGCCTGGGACAAACACCACTCGGGGGGTTCTGTCGCCAAGGCGACTGTTGGGGCAAACAGAGTACTGGGGGTTCCATTGCCATAGTTGTTCCCACCAATTCCTGCTCCACCCAGTATGGAGGTGGAATGAGGGCTGCTCCCCCATTAGTGCCCACAGCCTCCAGTCTGACGGTGACAGGAGGAGATATGGGTATGCCCTGGCATGGCCAGGAGCCCCCTTTTCCCTGCCAGGCCTGTCCCCACGGCCAGCACCAAAGCTGCCGTCAGCTCCAGAACAGCCTCCCGGGAATGCCCCGTGGTTCCCAAAGGGAACCGTTCCCCGCGGGACAGCCCAGGCTCATCCAGGCTCCCTCTGGGCCTGGCACAGGGAGAGCTGCCCCTTCCCCACTCACCTGCCAGGGCTCCATCGGCCGTTCTGGCAGTTGCCAGGTTCCAGTTCCACATCCAAGGCAGTTGGAGAGCCCCTGCCCTGGCCCAGCCGGGGCCCCACGGCCTGGCCACCCCAAACACCCATGGGGCACATCGGGCCCTGCTCCATGCTGCTGCTCGGGAATGTGGGAATGGCTCCAGGCCTAGGGCCACTGAGGGCAGCCAGGAGCTTCCGAATCAATCCCTCCTTCCCCTCCTGGGGTTCACATGCAGCTGGGCAGGGGCTGACACAGGGCTGAGTTTATTCTTAAAATGATCCTAAAGAGGATTTTCCTGTGGGAAGAGCTATCAGTATGGAACTGGTGGAGGGTACTGAGAGGAATGTAACCCAGGTCCAAACTCATTTCTGTCCAGTTTTCAGAGCTGCTGAACACAATTCCAACTGAAGTAAAACACAGGCTTTGGTGGTCAATTGCTCTGAAGACAACCACAGAACTGGTACAGCTCTCGTTATGTCCTAGTCTGCTGCTGTCAGAAATGAGGTTTAAAGTAGTGTGGAAAGGCATTTCAGCATCTTCTTTCTGCAAACATTTGATCAAAATGCTGTGGTATATTATGATAAATTAAGTTCTGTTTTATTTATGTCTTCATATCTTTAATGGAATTAATTTTTAAATGGATCTCAAGATTTAAATCACTTAAAATGTGATTCTTCACAGCCAGAATATAGTAGATTTTTGGTCTGATCTGCCATTTTAAAAATAAATGGAGGATGAGCTGTAAAATGCCTTCGGAAGTATAGATAGTTTTGTTTTTTGCTGTTCTGGATGGTGCATTGGATAAACCCTCCAGTGGTTTGCTGCAGAAACCCAAGTTCAGATTTCTGCTGTACCTCTCGCAAGATGGTTTGATGTTTTATTTCATGACAGTAAAGGAGTTTTGTCTATTCAGTGGGATGTGTTCCAGTGGGCTTTTAAAATTTATTTTTATTTTAATTCTTTATTACTCTTGTGCATTTTTCAAATGGCTACAGTAGAGTAGTCTAGGTCAGGTGCACGTGCCAGCTGGGAGGGCAGAGCCCCTGCCGTGCCTGGAGTGCCTGGTGTGAGGATTTCTGACCTCGTGGGAGCTCTGGGATTTGTGTGAGGGGGGTGGGCCGTGGTGGGGAGCTGCTCTCAAGTCCTGCCTTGGGCTGCTGAATGTTTCCTGTGCCTGAGGGCTCCCTGCCCCTGGAGAGAACTGCTGTGTGCATGGCAGGGCAAGGGCTGCAGTTGCTGCAGCCCAGCAGCACCTGAGAGCAGCAGATCTCACCACCAGCTGCTGCAGACTCTGGACAGCACCAGAACCAAATTCGTTGAAAATTGTGGTGACCACATCTTCTTAATAAATAATAGCCATCTGTGCTTAATGGCTAGTAAGTGTCAAAACTTAGCTACTGAACACTTCCCAAGTATACAGAAAATTGTAGAGAACATTTGGGAGTAGGTTTTGTGCAGCCGTGGGTCTGCGGGTTTCCTAGATTTTGTTTTCTTGAGTTTTGATTTTGATTTTGTTGGTTTTTTCTTACAGCCAAAGCTCTATGAAAAGAGTCTGGAGCACAAGCCTTATGAGCATCAGCTGAGGGAGCTGGGAAAGGGGCTCAGCCTGAAGAAAAGGAGGCTCAGGGGGACCTTCTGGCTCTGCACAACTCCCTGACAGGAGGGGACAGCCAGGCAGGGTTGGGCTCTGCTCCCAGAGAACAGGGACAGGACAAGGGGAAATGGCCTCAGGCTGGGCCAAGGGAAACTCAGATTGAGTATCAGGGATTTTCTTTTCTTGTGATGAGGGCTGTAAAGCATTTGCATGGGCTGCACAGGGCAGTGGTGGAGTCTGGAATGCCTGCAAGTGTGCCAAAAAATGTGTGGATGTGGCACTTAGGGACATGGTTAGATGGTGAACACAGTGGTGCTGGTTGATGGTTGGATTGATGACCTGAAAGGTCTCGTCTAACCTTACGGATCCTGTGATGATTCTAAAAAGATATTCAGTGCTATCACAGTACAAAAGCAATGTTTGGATGGTCTAGAGTTATTCTTGGAAACACTTCCTTTGATTTGCGGAGGTGAGGAGTGGCAAGTGCTCAAACATCTTTGAAACCCAAATCTGGCAGTTTGAATATCGTTAGAAATTACTCTGATTTTCCAATATCTCATAATAAATTCATTGGACTTCATAACTGACAGTACTGTAAAAGTCCATCATGAAGACACAACCTTGTAGGAATCCTCATCTACTGTTTCACTGAGTTGCACATCAAAATTCATAACTGTCAAAAACATAACTGTGAACTACAGAACTTACTCTGACATCAGGTAGTGAGTCAAAACACATCCAAATGCCATATACTTTTTCTGGGAATGAAAAAAAAGGCTGCCTGCTGCATTTTGCAAAGATCATCTTTGATGATGATGAACTCACAATGAGATTGTGTATGTGTATGAAATATTGGACTTTAGGATGTAGTTTCCTAGTGTTGAAGAAAACAACAATGGCATAGAAACTGTATTTGAAGAGCTGCAAGTTTTGTAGGAAAAGTAATGTTAAATTGTAAAGCAAGTTGATAAGGAAATTATGAAAGTTTTTAACATCAGACCCTACAACACTATGTTTATATTGAGTTTATAATTTAGGATTTAGGAATGTGGGTATAGTATAATTTTTATTTCCTACCTAGATCTCTGCCTTCTCTTTCAATTCCAATGCTGGAATTGGTTAGGAGCCTCTACAAATTGCACAGCATCCTGTTTAAAAAGCTGAGCTTCTGGGCCAACTTCAGGAAAAGATTGGGCTGTGAAGCTGCAAAATAGATTGAATAAACTAAAGTCCAAAAGAGCAAAATGAATACTCAGTCAAACAGACATGCAGCAGGACGTGGTGTTTAACAGCACATCATCATGCTAGGCAAGTTAAATATTTTATTCTTTTTTCCTCTTGCCTCTAAGGAGGCTTTATTCTTCCCCTTTGTTTCCCTTCTCTGATTCTTCTAGTCCTGAAAGTTAATTTTTCATGTCAGTGTTAAAGGCTCTTCGTAACAGCTGTGATTGCACGTTGTGTGCCAGATCATCTCTGTAATATCAAGGCAAACAATTCTAAATAGTGTAGAACAGTAATGTGTAACATCTTGTCTTACATAAGTGGCCTACACTGTGTTGTGGGGATTCAAAGTTTTGTAGACTTGTAACAGTTAGCAGAGCAAGGCCCTAGGTAAAAATACTCATAAATAGAAAAGGGATAAAGGAAATAAGGTATTTGTCAGAGATAATATTGTGTATTGTTTGCAGATGGCTTCTTACAAGGAAAAAAGAGAGTAACATAAAGTTACAGCCTCCAGGCTTGCCTGTGTCTTCTGAAAAGACAAATACTCTTGTGGTTCACTCAGCTGCAGATCGTTTTTTATTGGTTAATAAACTGAAGTGTATCCAAAACTCTGGTTCAAAGAACAAGCAAGCCAACCCCCCCCTTCCCCCCCAACCCAAAACAAACTAAGAGATTCATGAACAGTTTCCAGCAAACCATTCATAGTATTTTTTTCATATTGTGATTTCTGCAAATATTTTGATTATTGCGGTGCCTGGATACTGGTTTTCTAAATGTAAATTTTATGCCTTAATTAGGCACCATTAAGCATTTCTCCCCAAACACACAGATTAAGCATTTCAATATGCTTTTCTAATTGCATTAAAAAGAAAAAGATCAAGCTGTAAAACTGCCTGGAGTCAATTCTGTGTGTACCCACACATGTAGCTCTCATTAATGTCAGAGTTAAGTGTAGAGGAAAAGAGAATTAGACCTGGGATACACCTTATTAAAATGTGTGTAGGTGTTTAAACTTAAATCTGTACTAGTTAGTGGAGGAATGCCTGAAGAATAGGGTCTGCTGTAGATCCAAGACACAATAATAATTTCCCAAACTCTCCATGTGTGGGATTTATCCTACTTCCATTCAGGCATGTTATGGGAGGCTGAACGAGTGCCTTTCATTCTCCATTTTCCCTTGGGGATGTGCCTGCCCAGGAACTGGAGCAGCAGGGCACTGGCACAGGTGGTGTCACCTTGGCAGCTTTGGGCAGGTGACCTCACTTCCTGGTCAGGGGCATTACTCCTTGCCCGGACTGAGACCAGGTTTGCCTGAATATTGTTCAATGTCTCCCTGTTACATTTGTGCCCAGGTGAAGTGCTGACTGTGCATTGCAGTAGGGAAAAGAAAGCACCTACTTGCATTCAGAAGCTGCAGCTGAGGCCCTCAGAGACAAAGATGTGCTTCATCTCCCACTTCAGTGAGATTTGAGAACCCAAAATCATTGCTGGGCCTGTGCTGGTAGTATAATCTTGTGAATGCAGTGGGTCACAGATCATGTGTCTTCTGTAATATCTCTTCCAGTGAGGATTTTGAATCCTCACTAGATTCTTTAAAAACAAGAAATAAAGCTTTTTAGACAGGATTAGGTTTGCAAATTCAAAATCAGGAGTTCTGTCAGAGTAAGGCTTGCTGCAGATACTAAGCTGAGTGAGTCAACTAAAGGCTGGGAAGGAGCCTGTAACAGGACTGAGATCTGCACCAAGAATTTTGGTTATTGGAAAAAAATAATTACACCTTACCAAAGTAGTTAGAATTTGTCACAAAAGAAAATAACCAGTTCAAAAAGAAGCTAAAGAAAGGTAGATTTTTACAAGGAATCCGGATTTTCTCACAAGGAGTCCCGAACGCTGTCTGTCTTCCTCAAGCTTGTTGGTGTAAGTGGAGTTCAGAGATGACACCTAAAGCTCTTCAGCAAACATGGAACAGATATCACAGCATCTTGACAAAGTTGTGCAGAGTGCAAAGGGTGAGCAGAATGCCTGACACAGCTCGATATTAGAACTTGCAAAAAGTACAGACAAAGAGAGTTATGCTGGCATCAGGAACAGGCCGGAAGGAACAGGCCATCAACTGGATGTTTTGGGGTATTTTTTGTTGCTATTTAATATCTATCTTGGCCACTGCTGCCATTTACAAGGCTTCTGCAGCACTGGTAGTATCTGCACAGGAGGAGAAGGTTGTGGTTAGAAGAGAAATATCTAGAGCCTGCAGCCGGTGAGTTCAGCTTTGGGGCAGGAAGGGACCTTTCAGCAAAACAGAAGGCAGTGGCTGAAAATCTGAGTTCCTTGAGAGAGGCTTCTTAACTGAAGACTAAGACAGTAAGACTAGCAGTTGGATGTGTTAAGTTTGACTGTTTCATGAACTAAGTAGGAGAACCAGCCAAATGGATTTACTGCCTTGTGTTAGTGGATGGAAAAGAAAGGAGGTTTTTGCTTTCATATAGAGAGGGGGAAAAAAAGAGAAAAAACAACACTTCTTCCTGCCTGCCAGGGAAGAAATCTAGAAGAACATTGAGGACAACAATTATTGGGTCAAGAAATCTGGCAAATACTCTTAGAAAAGTGAAACAAGCTTTTATTTGTGTTCAGGATCTGGCCACAAGCTTGTGTCTGGTAGCCAAGCTGGAGCATTAGCAATGTCTGTTAGGCTTTGTCCAGTGCTTGTGTGTGTCTCCAAATCACATCAGTCATCTTGCAGTGGAAATCTAGCAATGCTAGTACCTGAGGAGGCTGAACATGGAGTTGGGGACAAAAGCAGGAACAAAGAAATTGATCAATGACTCCAGTTTGTCCAGGGAAGAATTACTGCGCAAGAGAGTGAAACAAAAGCTGGAGAACTAACAAGAGAGTTTACTGTGATATAAGATATTGCAGGTGTTTTCAGGTTAATAAGCTTATTCAGTAGTCAAGAGGGTGGTCAAATGTTGTTCACTTGGTAAATGGAGTAGCATTTGTCTAGTGCAGCTTTGAGTCCTGCTCTGTGAACATGTCTGGAAATGTGAAATACCACGACAGTTTTCTAAGAAACCAGGAATCTTCATTCAAGAAGCATCAGCCCTGAAGGCAAAAGAATGAAAACCTGCCCAGAGCACAGCTTGGCAGGTGCTGGGGTAGATCCAGGCAAAGTGTAACCTACACTTCCTATATCACAGAGTATCCAGTATCTGCCCCAGCCAGCAGCAGGCTTAGCAGGAACCTTTGTTCTAACCTGGCTCTCCATCCACCCCAGCAGGATATCAGGATAGCCTGGAATGATGTAATTCCCAGTAACACTTGTGTCTTGGTGCAGAATGTTCCAGAGGAACAGAGGTTTAATCCAGCTTTGCCAGCTGGTTCAGCTGATGTGTGGGATCCACGTGGTTTGTACACTGTGTCACAAGTTGGGAGTGATGGCTGTGGCTCATTCCAAAGAAGCTGAGAGGAATAGTACCTGGAAATCCATCTCCTTTGGAATGGTACCAGAATGATGTCTCATTCAGATTGTGCCAGCGTTGATACCTTGCCATGAGTATTTAAGATTGTCAGTGGCAGGTCTGTGGTGTGAGAGCTGAGGGCTGCTCTGCTCTGCCCAGTGCTTGGGCCAGGCTGGAGAGATGAGGTGGTGCTGATAATTAGTTTCAGTGAAAAGGGTTCTGAATTCTCCACTAGATTATGAAATATAGGGGCTGAAAACCTGCACAAGGCAGTTTTATTGTTTAATCAAATAAAGCTGTGCCCCCCCAAAAAATGGAAGTGTAATTATTCGTCCTTTTCTGTCTTGGAAAACCAAATTAGAGCAATTTTCAATAGACAGGGTTATTTCAAGCACTTATAGGCAGGATCTTTTGTTAAAGAAAATGTTAAAAAAGAGAAAATAGCATCATGTAAGGACTGTGACCTCCTCCCCTCCATTCTTCTGCTTGCTTGGAGGTGCACTTTAATCAGACTCAAAAGACAAAGAATAAAGGAAGACTAAAATACACTGTCATAGAACAATGCAAATTTCACACTTTTATTAAGTGGAGCTAGCACAAAATCTGGATATTTCCAGTTTCTTATTAAAAAAATATTTTGAAACCTTGGATGGATATAAATAGCATCTAACTTTTTCTGTTGGACCTTGCTGAGGTACCATAAACTGCTGCTGCCCTCTCCATTCTTTGCTTTTCACATCACCATGCAAATGATGGAATTAGCAACCTGTTAACTTGCTGCCTTTCAAATGTATTTAATTATTCCATTTTGGTACACTAGTGTTTCATGATGATGCTTTAAATAGTAGTGGACACATTTTGCATTGTTTCCCTGTAGGTCATTAACATTTAATCTAACTGCATGTATATATAGAACTGACATTTATTTGCAATGGCCAGGTTAAACTGCCTGTAGCCCCATTGTTTCTTTTACTAACAAGGAACTAAAATAACCTTAAAAAAATACATAAATCAGTAAAGTTTACTGTTAGCAAAGTCTCCCATGAGCTTCAACTAGGATATTGTTATTTATAAAGCAAAGCAACCCATCAAATCATATTTTTTTCACTTCAGTTTAAAGTGCAGTTAAGTAATGCAGTAAATATTAAATCCATTGATGTGTGCTTTACATTTTATCATATTCAAAGCGGTCCATGCACAATTAGGTTCATTGGAATTAAAGTCTAAGAATTATAGTGTTCATTTAAATGCAATACTGTCTATTAGGGAAAAAAAAAATCAGAGACAACCTAATGCTTTCTCATTCTTTCTATGTAGTTAATTTAATGCCTAATAAAATTATATGTTTTTCTAATTTTTACAAATAGCAATTTATGACTTAGGCCCTATGTTTGCTCACTGAGCTGAAGCAATCCTGGAAATGGATCCCTGGAAGTAGAAGATGAGGTTTGCTATAATTTTAAAATGCTTTAAAACACCAGTTTATTTGTTTATTTTCCAAACAATCTGCTGAGTCAGCTGTCTGTAAATTAACTTAGTAAAAACGTGACTGTGATTTGCTGGAGGCTGATTTTGGGAACACGGGACTCGGTGCTTGGGCATGCTGTCAAACAGACCTCATGCCTCAATGTGACTGATGCCTTAGGTTTTAGCTTTTTTATTTTTCAGATTCTGTGCTGCTTTAGTGTGTAGTTCTGAGCTTCATATTAGGGGATGGTAAGCTCTCTTCAGAGTGGGTAGACAAAACAATTCCTTTCCTAGCTTGGGACTCAGGACAACCGATCCAAATTTCAGGCCCAAGAGCATAAACGACAGTGGACTGAAGAGAGAAAAACAAGGAGGATGGGACTTCATAACCTAAAGCTATCATTGGACAATTAATTCCAATATGTAAATGGACCAGAACTTATAAGTGTGAGACCTCTTGACCGGTTGTCCATTTTGTGACCGTTTTGGTTCTTTTTGGGTGTAGCCCTGGCTGGGCTCTTTTACTGCCCAAGGTGTATCCATTGAGGCCTTTTACAAAATCCCTACTTTATTCTTTAACTCTGTCTAGCCTCTGTTCTAGGTCAGCCTTCTCAAGGAATCAGTTCTGATGAAGGGACAGAAGTTATCTGGAAAACCCCCTGGGCCAGAGAAACACCCACCTGGTTTATGCAGCCTGGGTTCTGGGGACTGAGGATCCTTGGGGCTCAGCAGGGACAAAGCTGGACCAGGACTTGCCAGTGTCATGGCTGGCAGATACCTGTGCTGGGTCAAGCCTCTGCTGTGCTCCAGGGGATTGAATTCCAAACACAAGCACTGCCAGGGTAAGGCCCCGGCCCCAGGAGTGCCCCGAGCATTATGCCAAAGAACCACGTGTGTGGTGGCCCCGTAGCCAGACTGGCTTGCACACACATGGTTCCTTGTATAAAAACTCAAATTCCAAGGAACGTCCCATTCCGCCCAGGAAATAGGTGTTTTTCAGAACACTGTGCAGAAGATACCTCAGTGCAGCTTTGAACATGGTCACAGCAGAGGAGGGGAAATATAGACAAAGGTAATTCTATTTTTTTAACCTTGTGGGCTGATCACCAGTTCTGTTTCCTCCTCAGTTATTTAACAGTTACTTGTGAAATTGGAAAGGCTGGAGGGACTGCTGTGGGATCGAGGTTTGTGCATCAATTTTGTAAACAATTTTACACAGAGTAACATGCTGCATATTCCAGTGCTCCCACATGCTGGTTTTAAATTCTTTTGCCTCTGTTTTAACAGTAACAACTTTTCTGAGAATGGAATTAAGTAGTATTTGGCAAAAATGCAGTAAGGGATCCTCTTCACCCCTCCTCCCAGTTTGTTTCCTGAGAAATTTCCCTGTTAATCATGGAGCAAGAGAATAAGGTGTACCCTTAATAAAAACCAGATTCATTGCCCTGTTCTGTTGGTATCTTCACCTCAGATTTATTTATTCTTTTTCCTGCAAAAACAGAAGAACCATGTTTTTCTTCTAAAATAAACTGACAAAATAGCTTTCCATAAATAGAAAGGGCATTTAAAGCTGTTCATTTAAACTTATGCAGCAAAAGAGAGATGAATCCATCTAATCTTTTGGCAATTAAAAATGAATGTTACATTAATTAGAAAAATTTCTCAAATGAATTATTCTGAAATTGAAATAATTATCTGTACTAAAGTATTCCTTTAAAAATGTATGTATTTTTGATTACTTAATGTATTTTTAATAGACTGCATTCTAAAAAAATTAAAAAACCAAGCACATAATTTCTGGAAGAATTGAAACGTTGCCATTTATTCCCATTTCTCTGCTACACATTATCTGAGGATTTCTGAGGTGCATTTTGCATTATTTGCCCTGGTTTCAGACACTGCATTTTGGTAATTTCTCCATCCCTGGATTCTGGCCCATTTTGAAGGTTGTATCAACAGGAGGTGGCAGCTGTTAATTCACAAATTCTAGCAGGATGTGTGCGACCAAGAAATCTGGGAAAGGGAGGTAAGTTTCCTACATCCACTACTGGCAGGATTTTGGTATCTGTTACGTTCAACTCAATGTGGAAATAATACATTAGCTTGACCAAATCTCTTGACTAAGTCCTTTATTAAGAATATACATTATAAAAATAGTGTGAATAACATCATAATTGGGAATTTCTGCACACATTTCAGGAAAGGAGAAATACAGCCATTTAATAGATTGTGACCTTTAAGAAGTACAAAATACTGCTTGAGGCAGCACTACAGTTCTTCTGAACCTTACATTCAGCCTTTTTTTAAATTTATGGAGGAGAGCCCTGGGAGGGAACACCCCAGACCCAGGTGCTGCTTGGGAATGGTCCTAGTACTGTCACTGTCATGATTTATAACTGTGGCTGGATCTCCAGTGTCCAATTCCTTGCAAACCCAGCTGTATTTCTGCCTTCCCCACAACATGCTGTAACAAAGATTTTATGATTTTAATTGTATAGTATGAAAAAGTAGTTAATTTTATTTCTGCTCCTGGTGGTTACAGTGGGTGTCTTATAGCTCTTGTGTCTTGAGAAATAGCAAATAATGATTTCCTGTTCCCCTTTTGTCCACTACCATAATTTTATTGGCCTTTACAGTATTCCTCATTGTCTTCCTTCATGCTACAGGGTCAAAATTTATGTAGTTGCTCCCATTCCTGTCCACGTGGGCTGTCTCTACCTTATTTCACCCTTTCTCAGTCTGTTCTGAACACGACAGCAATGCCAACCTCATACCTCTCCCTGCAGTGCCAAAAAGAATGGGGTTTTTCCAAGGTCTCCTCACTGGAATGGGGTCAGTTTTGCTCAGACAAATGGCAAGCTTGCTGCAAAAGGAGCTTTGCAATTTACCAAACAACCTGTGGGTTTAGACCAATGTTACCGAATGGCTCCAGCTGGCAGAAAATAGTCTTTCCTGGACTAAACTATCCAGTTTTAAGTGATTTTTTTTTCTTTTGTGACCCAAATGGATGGAGAGGAGGGACCACTAGACTCAGAGAAAGATACCTAATGTGGAGAAAAATAGGTTTGTGTGAATTATTTTGGGGGAGGGCCTCTCATTTGCTAATGTTGAGGGCCAGAATTGCAAATCTGTTCATTAAATACAAGTGGAAAGGAAAATGAGGAAATGAGGAAAATGTCTGAACCAGTAGCATGTCTTCTCTGATCCTTGGGAGCAAAAAGCAGAAGGAGTTGACTCCCAGTTCTCAGTGATATTTGATATAACTTTTCCTTAGGACAGTTTATTGAGGTTGATCTAGTCCATTAAGTTTCATTCCATTTTATCCAACTTTTTAAAACTCAATCCCTGTACTAACCTGAGCAATTCAAGGATCAAATTTTTCAGGAGGTAATCCTATTTGACTTCTGATAATCCCATGTTGAGGCACACAGTGCAGTAAAGGCTTGTAGGAAAGTGGCAGGGAACAATTACATTTACTGTCTGGTATTATGTGCAATATGCTCTTAGAGTATGGGCTTTAAATGGGAAGCCTTTAATGTTGAACGGCCCTTGTAAGAACAGTTTACAGATCTGAAATTAGATTTTCTGGAAAATAACCACATAAAAGCTTTTTTCAATACCACTCTTCTCTCAAAAAGGGAGTCAAAAAAAGGTAATTTCTCCCCCTTCTGTATTTTAAGTCAAATGATATGTCACAAAGGACTTAATTAGCAGCAGTACATGTGAGACAGGGACCATAGGCTCAATTTCCATAATTTCCAGACAGCATTATCTGCATGGAAAGAGGTAACATCACACTCTTCAGTGGAGCTGCAGTACAAAACAAGGCAAGAAATTTTCCCCTTTTATTCCAATTCCAAGGTCTATTGGTCTTCCTCTAAGCTCTATAAAATAATTTAATTTATAAAATAGATATGTTTTACTAAATTCCTGTGCTACCTAAGAAACAAGTGATGTAACAGCATATTTTTTCAAATTAGAAGATTAGTCTGGTGCGCTGGCTAGATGCTGTGTGGTGTCCCAGCAGCAGTGCAGGGCAGTTGTGTCACTCATGGGCAGGTGTGCGGCCATGCAAATAGTTGAAGAAATTCCCTGGGACATGCAGGTGTGTGGGTCAGACTTCTGAACTCTAAGTTCATATAGAAACTTTTTTGTGTTAAACCACTGAGCTTCAAATGCTGCACAGAGCATGCACTGAGATGGAAAAACTCCTCAGGCCACAGTGCGGACTCAATGAGACTTTTTAAAGTCTCCTTATTTAGATGAAAGATATATTGAGATTTCAGTAATCTGATATTACAGTAAATTAGCCAACAGCTGCTGTAATCTCTCATTCCAATGACACATAATCAATTTTCTCTCTAATGCAGAAGAGCAGAATTACTGAGGTGTAAATGTCGTTATTTATAAACAGCTCAGTGCATCACAAACATTCTCTTGCTTATTTAACATACTTTTTCACCTTACCGACTGCTGATTCCTCATCCTAGTCTCTCCTGGCTAGTGATTTGGGAAAGAGGAAAGAATCAGGAGCCATATCTCATTTCTTTAGTGTTTTCTAAACTTATGTGCTCTCAGCCAGCATTTCTGTCCTGATGGACATTTGTCCGCTGTAATCTTCCTCTGAACTTAATTGTGTCTGTGATATATCCTAATTACATTTAATTAAAGCCTGATGGGTATTCACTTGCTGAACTTCTCATACTTTCCAACTACTGATATTTTTTCCCGTCTTCTTTCTCCAATCTGTTGAGCTGTGATTCTCAAAATAATTCCAGTGGGTATTTAATATAGATGTTGACCATATCTGTGCTTGCATCCTGACAGGGGAGACTTCATAGGAACATTCTAAACATTTGTGTTTTCTGAAGTCCCAGCCTCTAATAATTTGTGGCCCAGTTACTTTCTGAGCCAGAGGCAACAGTTTGAAACCTATGAATCCTTGGATGGGTTTTTATTGCATGACTTTAACCAGTGGCTTTGTAAAAGGTTCATGGTCCTGAGGTAAGGTCCCAGTCACCTGGTGTGACATGGACACATATTTCCTTTAGTTTCTCCTGAACTGTAGCTTAATTGGGTACTTACCTCTTCCTTCTTGCATTGGAAGAGGCTGTGATCAGTAATTCCCTTGTATTCTCCATAGTAATTACAGTTTCTCAAATGTAATTAGACATAACTGTAGAGCTGGATTTTTTTAGTTTGAATACTGTTGGATTTACCTAATTTCCAGAAGTTTATTTTTTAGAGACTTGGTCTCTAAAATTTGCATTTTGTAGAAACCATGTATTACATATGCTTCAAAGGAAAGCAGCTATGTATCTCAAAGTAGGAAACATGGATTTGTTGTGTGATGTTTCAGAAATAAGCACCCAGTTTTTTAGTACAAATCTGTTTGTCATTACAAAGCTTAATGAGTAAAGAAAAATGCTGTGATGCAATTTGTGAGTCATAGGTGTGCATTCCTCTTATGTTAATGTTACTAAATGAATTTCTGACTTAATATTAGTATTTTTATCGATTTTACTCTTTATCTAAACATCAGATAAAATGGAAAAATATCTTTTTGATTGCAATTTTGGCCTCTCAAGTTGCTGATATGTCTGACTTATTTTTCATTTAGCAAACAGTCCTTTGAAAAGTGAGCTATATGACATATTCTCACTTTAAAATTTGCATTCTCTTCCCTAGCTATTACACTCGGGGTGATATTTATGCTTTCTGATTTCCTAAGTAGTTTCTAGGTAACTTCATTGTTCCAATTACCAGCTCTTTGTCACATATTCAAATCTAAATGGGAAAAAGCGGTCAGGGAAGAGAAAAGGGATGACTGGAAGTTGACTAACTATTAGTGCTGGTTCCATAATCTCTCTTTTGTTAATTTTTTCATTACTTATTCAGTAAAGAAGGACTAGGCAAGATAAAAGTGTAATCTTTTTTCATGGTTATTAATTTATCTGATAGGGCTTTGCAGCTCATCTCCTTAATATATTTTACTTACGGCTTTTTTCTCACTTTTTTTTTTTGCAGGTTTCTGCTGTTTTTTTAAGTTTGCATTCACTTTCTCATAAAAATTTTCTCTGTGTTCCCCAGCAAAACATAGGGAAAAAGTGGACTTTATGTATTTTCAAAATGGTAAAATCTTTGCAATCTGAAGCATGAGCCAAGTCAGCTAAACAATATTTTGCTCTTAAAAAAAAAAAAAAATGGGGAAAAAAGGACTATTACTCTGCATTTATTTCATTATTTCTGTTTTCTTAAGTGTGGACATTCGTTATAACTGGTCAGCCACAGGTTTTTTTTGTTGTTTTTTTTTTTTTTTTCAGTGGAACGTGTCTTGGTTTCTATGTTCTTCCTTCATAAAAGCCCCACCCTGCTCTTTGGTGTATCCCTGATTTCAGCAGCAGTATTTGGGAGTGGCAGGGTGCAAAGCTGACACACAGAAACGGGGAGCTTCTTGGAGTTTTCTAGAAAAAGCAGCCCTTGAAGTATCACTTGAAATGAACAGGGCAGGAGCCTGGCTCCTTTTCATGTCTTTATTAGAAGATCAGCTCAGAACAGGGCCGACAGCTCCCGCACACCGCTGCTGCTCCCAGGCCCGGCACAGAGAAGCAGAGTGATTTCAGCTTTGTCACACGCCACAGCAGAGCTGGGGCTGCCGCCCTCATGGGAATAGAGAGGTGTGAAGTCTAGGCTTTTTGCTCTAGCTAACTTCCTTGGAGGTCATGGTGAGATGTTAAAAATCTTTAGGGGTGTTTTAGGAGACAACTGCACATTGTTCTTTACCTAAGGGTGTTTAAATCCTTCAATTTGGTGCTGGCTCGTTGTTTCAGGAGCTTGCTTTGCTGCTCTGTATGAACTGTCTCTTAATTTGCATACGGGCCGACATCACCCCTCCCCCTTTCAAGTCCCGGTCGCCATTTTGGGAAACAGCAGAGGTGATTCCCGACAGAAAAAGGGTTATTGACAACATTAATCTAACTGATTAACTTTACAATCGTTAATAACAAGTAACTTAATTCATTAACTTTACAACTTAATAACAGGTAACTAACTTATTAACTTTACAACTTAGGTGTTGAGATTTCTTAGGGTTTTATTCCTAACATCACTCAAATACGCCTCCCTCGCCAGCTGCGTATGCAGAGCCTGTCACTCCAAATCAACACAGTGCTGAGCCTGTGCTCCTTGGAGTAAACAAGTGTGTGTTTACTGAGGTGGGTTAATACTGGCACCTTCTCTGAGAGTTGTTAACTGGTCACAGTGTCTCTGCAGCATCTTGTAATAGATAGCACAATTTATAGAGTACATTATACCAATTATAAAGAATGATATTTTCCTTTGATCAAATAAATTTTGCTGCATATAGTTCAGAAGCTGCGAAAAATTCCATTCCAGTACTAAACCATTAGAGCTTGGTGTACAATGATCTTTAGTAATTCATTTTTAGAGAATTTTTCCCTTCAACTCCTCAATTGATGGAAAAATGATAGCATAAAAGAGAGTTATGATTATTGTGTAATAAAATGGCTTTAAATTGTGGGATTTAAAAAGTGGCAGTTGCAATAACGATCAGAAAATAGCAAGGGCTGAGAGCAGTGAGGAGAACTGAGATAAGAATGAAGATGACTCCTGACAGGGAGTGGATAACCAGGCTGGCACTGGGCGCTGGAGAGGGGCTGGGCAGAGCTGTCAGTGCTGTCACTCGGAGTGTCCGGGAGCAGCACACACCCGGTGGGCAAGGCCAGCCTGAGTCCCCCTCTTGCCACAGGAGCAGGATCTGCTGGCGTTGTGCCGTTCCGCGCTCTCTGCTCAGGGACCAGGGTGCTTGGCCACCTGTGGATGCACAGGGGTGAACAATGAGCTGTGCTGCTGTTATGCGCCTCCCATTCCTCAGTGGGGGCCTCTGGCTGGATTTTGGGAAGGGCTCTGTGCACTGGGGATGGCCCTGGGTGTCAGCCCTTATGCCTGCCAAGAAAGATATCCACATTTTCCATTTTTCTGTTTGGGTTTCTTCTTCTTGGGTCTGTCTGTTCAGTTAGGCCTCTACATTTCTCTTTGCTCTTTGCTAAGAGCCAGCTTAGTCTGCAGCAGCATTGTTCTGCTGGCTATTTGTTCCAAAGTCTTACTGGAGATTCCTAAATAAAACCCAATTAACATTGGAACCAGTGAGATTCCATGTTGAGACCTCTCCCTTGAGACAATTCTTTTGGTCACATTCAATCCACATTAAAATCAGACCAAACTGGCATAAAATGTCTAAGCAGTGCACAGATTTTTGCTGCCTGTTACATCTGCTTTGGTTGCCCCACCAACTATTTCTGTAATAAATGATGAATTAAGATGAGTTTATTTGCCTTCAGCTCTTATTCTCTCTAGCTTTATAGCACTTTCTTCCTTAATGTTCCCATTTATTCTTTAAGAAAAGCTCCAGACTTATCTTCCCTCACTCATCTGATACTCAAATTACAGTTCTTTCAGAATCTTGAGACCTTTAGTAAAAATTTGTGATTTTGGAAATTATTTCTACTTGCTAAAAAGAAGCATTGAATAACAAAGTCAGCAAATACAATATGAAGAGTAAACAAGTTACAAGATGTTGTAAATTGACTTAAGTCCTGATTCTGCAGTAATTTATATGTATACTGTCTAATTTTGTTAGGCCAATTTTTTCAAAAACCTGATGGTAAGATAATCTACTTGGCTGGAAAATTACTGGGCACAGATTTTTCTCTGTTAATGTTTCTCAAAAAAAAGTTTTTAATCTAAAAGAAAAAGCAGCATTGCCAGGGTAACATTTCTCACTGAGAGCCTGTGCTCCCCATTTGCTCAGGACAGTTGAATGTCCAATAAAATAGCTAAAATATCATATTTGAGTATTATCCTTTTCCATGAGCTATTTCTTACAATGAAATTTAGTAACTTCAGATCCTGAAATCAGGCGAGAAGTTGAGGTAATTAAATTAAAATATACACATCATTATGAAACTAGCCTATTTCCTGTTCTTTTGAAAGTGTTGTTTTCTGTCACTGAGGTGCTCTGGCCTTCACTTCAGGATATTTTTAGTGCAGTCATAGAAAATGATAGGCAATAGAGACTTATTAGGAGTTTTGCTGTAAGTTGGGAGTTTAAGTAATTTTCAGGTTTACTTTTAAATCTCTGGTTTGTATTTAATTAATATCTCTTGATTTTTCTTGGACCATATATTGTTTGAAAAACATAAGCTTTAGAAGGTAGGCAGTGGGAGGGAAAAGCACCACTGTTTAAAGCAAGGAAGGAAGCCCATTCAACTGCAAATCAATCCATATTGTTCTTATTATAGAATCTCTGTATAGGTGATGCATGTACTATAAAGAGGTAGCAATTGGAGTTAATATACTTTAGAATTTGCTGCTGAAGTTCCACAGATAACAGCTGTTATTCAGCAACAAAACAATCTGCGTTTTGCTGTTGAGGAAAAGAGAATTAGGTAGCTGTAATAGCAAAAGAAAGCAATATTGTGAAAACAAAAACATTGCCAAAGCTAAAAATTTCATTTACAGGAATACCTTTCCAATTTTAAGCCTACATTTAAGTCTCTAGATTATCCTAAGAAAAGGCTCTATTACCAAGTTTTGGCTTCTCCACGTCTTCGCAAGCTCCTCCCTTCGTGGTGGTGACTGTTAAGCCACAGTATCTGAAAGTCTGAGTTCAGCTCTGGGAGGACACTCACAGAATCACTCAGGGAAACAGCTATCAGCCTGCTTTGGGGTTGGCTTAAGCAGAATGTTACAGCCTCTGAATAAGCTTGTAAAAAGGGACCTTTTCTTTCTTGATACATTCACATTTCTCTTGCTTCCTTGTTTGATTTTTTTTAAAGAATATTCACATGGTACCAGTGCTTGCAAAATCAGGTCAGAATGGGGGCCAAATTCTGCTAGAATATGTAAAAACATGTAAGAAAAAATCTTTCTACAGAATGGTCATGTTTTTTATAATTTACACTGAGAAATATTTCTTCTGAGTACCATTCTCCAAAATGTCAGAGGGCAAACAAAATCAAGTCCAGAGTTAGTGGTCCCATCTGTTCTGTAATAATGGCATACATCCTTAAAGGGTTCTTGGGCAAAGTGGATTCCTTGGTGAGCAGTCTGACAGTCCTGTACTGAAGGAGAGCAGTGTGTACACAACATTCCTGATTAAACCATGGCATTTCCTACTGTAACTTGGACTGGAACAAGACCTGTTTGGTTGGGGTTTTTCATCTTCAAAGTCCCATTATTTTCCTTCGAAGATGTCTCTGGTTTAGTAGTTAATGCTAAGGAAAATGAAAAAAGGGAACTGTGGTATATGCAAATGATTTGTCATAGCAAATTCATCAGAAATGGCAGAAGCTATTTTAATTGAGGGGTTTTTTTATTGGTTGAAATCCAAACTGAGGTAAGAAATGTAATCCCTGTGAGAACAAGATGTGATTTCTTTGGGAATGCTCAGTTAGAGCCAGCTGCTGTTTAACAGTCTATTCAGATATGTCAGTGTTGAAGAGATGAGGCCTTTATCTGCTATTAAACTGTGATCCCAAGACTGAAAGTACATTGATGCAAGATGAGAACTGATAGAACTGCAGGATTAAAGGGTGACATCAAGGGCAAGTTGGGATTCATAACATCAGCTTCAGCCTGTGGTGATGTATCATCATACACTCATGCATGGTTTGTGTTCTGCACATGGCCAAGTCACAGGGGTTTTGTTTGAATGCCAGCTTAGCTAATCTTGGTTTAGTGTTGCTGTGTTTCTTCTGCAGTTCCTTACATTTTCCAAACAGAATTGCAAATCCTGTGTCTGTTCTGATCAGAGACTGAGTTACTGACCTCTTTTTCAGGGACGTTTTTTTAGGATTTCCTACAATGATTCAGCTTTGCAACTCCTTTTCTGTAACAGCACCTGCAGGTAGTGGGTTTGGGGGATTTTGTTTGTTTGGTTCATTGGTTGGTTGATATTTCTGGTTTTTTGATTTGTTTTGTTTTTCTGCTGTTAAACCAAACACTGTGAAATGGCCTTTCTCTTTCTTAGAGTGCTGAAACCCTGACAGATCTCAGTGTTGGGTCTTTAATAATGTTTTTTGACATGTTGCTGAAGTTGTGGTACATAAACTGCCCTGAGCTATGGAGGAAATAAATGTTTAAAAGATACACAGAATGATGGTGATGGTTTTTTATTTGTTTGAGCAGACATGACAGGCTATTTTATTGATTTTGGGAGTCTCCTTTTATGTTGCTAACTGTTTCAGGACTTCAGGCTAATGCTATACAAGTCCACAGTAAAGGAAGTGTTATTTAAACCTTGCATGTGGAGGTAGCAGTAGTTGCCAAGGCCCTGTTGCACTCCTCATGGTTCAGGAATCATATTGAGATGAACACGTTTACTGTCAGCTTAGGTTGTCTCCTGAGGAAATTGTTAATACTGGCTGTATATGTGAGCTAAATGCAAAAGGAAATTATTTCATGGAAAACTAAAGCTGAAATTTTCAGGGAATAGAGTTCCTCTTTCTATACACTACGGATGTGTTGGGTATCATGCCCTTTTGAAGGAAATGGTGATTGTAGACAAGAAACTACAGGAAAAAAGATGTTAAAAGAAATTAAAGAAAAAAGAAATAAATTGAAGCATAGTCATAACAAAGGAAAGTGAAATATCCATCAAATTCAAATGCTATAAATATTTTTAAGATTAAAGAAATATTCCTATTCAAGAAAATGTTGTAAACAGAAGGAGGGTCAGAAATTGGACTGTGGTATTATTTTCATCATTTTCTTGTATAGGGTTTTAGATGCATCCTCCAGAAGTGACATGGATAATTTTTTCTGTCTAGATGCAGAGATTACATATCACAGGTTTGTAGGGGGAGATATTTCCAAGGGGAAGGTATTTCCAAGGGGAAGGTATTTCCAAGGGGGAATGCACCTAAGATGAAGGAGGGCAGGTTTAGATTAGATACACAGAAGAAATTGTTCCCTGTGAGGGTGGGCAGGCCCTGGCACAGGGTGCCCAGAGAAGCTGTGGCTGCCCCTGGATCCCTGGAAGTGTCCAAGGCCAGGTTGGACAGGGCTTGAAGCAGCCTGGGATAGTGGAAGGTGTCCCTGCACATGGCAGGGGGTGGCACTGGATGGGCTTTAAGGTCCCTTCCAACCATTCTAGGATTCTGTGACAGTGCAGAAAATGTGGCTTCCAGAAGTGACTTTTAACCGGGATCCATACCTTTGTGCATTACCAGGTAATTGCATTATTTTTTTTTAAACAGGTTTTAGAAAGATTTTGGTTTTTTGGGCTCTGGAGAGTTAATTACTAAGTTATCAAAAAGATTCTTTGACAATCTTCAACAGGCCAGATCCATGCTTCTGTTTGACACTGATTGCACAGCAACTGGGATATGGTTTCTGTACAGGAGTTTTTGACTGGATAATCATCTTGCTAAAGTCAATCAAATCCAGAGGTCTTCCACCAAACCCACATCAACAGAAGAGCTGATGAAGTTATCACGGTATCTGTAGTGTCTGTAGAAAGGACCAAAGGCAGGAGCTAAAATTTCTGTCACAGAGTCACGTCATATTCTTGTGAGATTGTTTCTGCTGAGGGGCATTATGCTAGAGAAGGAGGATTCTGTGTCAGAGCTGTGGAATGAAACTGGCTGTGTGGGAGCCAGAGGGTTGTGTGACATCAGAGAAGAGGACTGGCAGGCACAAAATGTGACCATGGCCTGCTTGGAGCACTTGCTCTCACTGCCTGAGAGCAGCTGAGGTTTGTATGATGTTGATCATCCAATAAGCAGGAATAAGCATCAGGAAAGTATAAGAAGATCTGAAATCCATCTCCAAGAACAACATTTTGGCATGGACCAGTAGGTATTTAGTAGCTGGCTGTGGCATCCTGACAAAATGGACAAGCAACTTCCCTATTCATTGGCACGTCAGGAACCTCCTGAAATAATGAAAACTGCTTCTCCATTAGACACTCTCCGTCATGGTTTATGTAGTTGTACACCAGAACACTCTGAACATTTGCTTCCAGAGCAGTGTGAGGGGTCCAGCAGCACAAGCTGTGTGAGTCCCCGTGTCCTGCTGTGGGGTGTTGGTGAGGAGGAGGAGGAGAAGGGCTGCCTTATGCTGCATTTTGCCAGGCATCACTAAAAGCCTGAACAGGAGTTCTATCAGTAATGAGGGCGGCTCTCTTGCATTCATAAATACAAAGATGAAAGGTCAGATATGGAATAAATCCCTACCAATCCAGCAAAAGTAACCTTTATTTTATTATTATGTTCATACTTTCTCAAATTAGCTGTCTCAATACCATGAATTTTTGAATCTCATTGTAAATTATTTCTCATGGAGAACCTGAGTAAAAATCTCAATTACAAAGCCAAAACTTTCTCCAGGATGGAGCGAACCAATCTAAACCAACCATGAAAAACAAATATTTTGGTGAAGGACACACTCTGTTTTCCTGACTGTGATAATTCCTTTTTAAGCCACTGGGAAGACCAGGCTTAAAATGACCCCCATATCTGTAACCAGAGGCATCTTTTTTCCCCTCAAAATAATGTAATACTTGCCTGCATTGGAGTTTTAGTAATATGACAGGGAACAAACCCAGTTGGATTTTGATGGATGTTACAGGATTCAAAATTAGAAAAAGCACTTTCACTTGTAACCCAAACAATTTCTCAATGTTTAAGAGAGAAATATTGGAATCTACCAGACTAATGTCTCAAAAGTCACACTTCAGAGAAGAAATGCACTTTAAATATGGAAAGAACCCCTGGTCTTACTCTAATTATCACATAAATTGAAACATTTCCTATCTTGCCTACCCAACTGAAAGGCCAGAAGCAGTTAATAAGCTATATGTAGATGTAAATTAGTAATACAATTCAAATTAAATTGTATTTCTTTCATTTTTAATAGACAATGTCATTTTATGGAATAATCACATTTTTTAGTTAGCAAATTGGAGACATGTCAGATTAAACATGCTGTAAAGTAATATTGAAACTAAGTATTCTCATTAAATAGAGCAGTGGGGAGGTGGCTCAGGGTCTGAGGCAGTCTCTAAGCTAATGTCTAAGTTAACTCTTAAAAAAACAAGTGAGAGCACAAGTTCAGTTCTTCACACATTTCAATATTTTATGAAAATGCAATGCGGGAGCATCTACTTCAGATATATAAGAAAGCCTCCTGACGACTGCAGCTGCAATTAAGTTGAAATACACAGTCCATTTTCAGTATTTCATACAGATAAACAAAATAAATGTTCCACTAAACTAGAACTGCTTGAATGCAAAATAAAATTTTTGTCAAGTGTATTCTCCATTATTTATGGAGTCATGGGAGTGGTGTGAAGTATACAATGGAATACATTATGAGGTGTCATCAGGACACAGGGAGGTTTGACTGTTGCTGTCAGAGTGGGCTCCAAGTTGTCCATTTTGTTCCAGTTGGATTCTCTTGAAGCAATACCAGAAATCTGAGCTTGGAACCAGTGGTTCTCATGCAGCTGGTCCAGGGAATGAGTGGTGCAGTGGTGCCCTCCTTTGTCTGTCCCCTCCAGAGCTCCTCTCCAGTTTCATATAGATGATGTGAGGTTGCTGAAGGCTTTCTTTGTCGCCAGACTTTCTTTGGTAAGATCTTGAGGGTTGTGGGCTGTGTATATTCCAAATAAATGCTCCAGTGCTCCTCATAGAGGCTGAAGAAATGCTGCTCTCAGGTGGTTCTTCAGGTATTTCTTTTTGAAAAGCACACAGCTCCAGCTGGGGATCTGCAGCAGGATGTCCAGGTGAGGTAGGCCTATGTGTGGGACATATCCATCCATCCATCCATCCATCCATCCATCCATCCATCCATCCATCCATCCATCCATCCATCCATCCAATCCAAGGATATCTACGATATTAGAGACTGAGTGATTACAAAAGACTAAATTAGGAATTCTTGCTCAGTGGTCACTTGGTCTCTCTAAAGACAAAACACAGAACAATCATTACAGGCAGCAGATTAATTGCAGAACTTATTTCAGGTTTTTATATTTGTCTTGTTTTGTGACTAGACCAGTGTTTAGACAGAGTAGGTGCTGCAGCTACGGTTTGGTTCGAGATGGATTTTCCACCCCTGAAATCATGACTGCCTTTAGTGAGAGGGACATTCCCTTGAGCAAGGATCACTTTAGGATAGAAGGGCATTTGAGCCCAGTTTCTGTGGATTAAATTGCTGTTCCTTGTTCTGTTCTTGAGTGTGAGAGGGCTGTTTATGTCCTCTGGAGCACTGCAAGCACTCGATGTCCTGTTTTCAAAGTTTTAACTTTCAAGATTAATTGAAAAAGTTCTTGGAATCTCTTATCCTGTCCACTTTTCCCCTTTATTTTTCTTTGTAGGGTGAGGGAGAGGCCAGCAGTATTACTGGAGATTAAGGACAGGGATGGGCTAGGTTTGTTTGAAGCAGAAGACTGCACATCACTGATGTCATTAATGCAAAGGCATAAAGTCTAAGATCTCGATAGTGTAGCTGCTTAAAAGGCCTGACTCATACCCCTACTAAAGCAAAACCTTATTTTCAAGTCTTACTTCTTTTTGCTGTGGCAGCTGAGTTCCAGTGGTGTGTTGAAGGAACCCAAACCCTTTTGTTATCAAGTTTAATCAGTGACATTCAATTTGTTGGGTTTTTTTTCCCTTCTTGGCAGACTTGCCAGAATCAATTTTAAAGTGTTAAGTCATAGGGCTAATGTTAGCATTGGAGACCCAGAGCTGCGATACACCATACAGGGTAATATATAAAAGAATCTAAAGGATGCAAGTACAAATCTGAACTCCTATTTCTTGTTTTAAGTACCTAATTAACCTATAGTCCTCTCTTCTTTGTTCTTTTTTTTCTGCACTTCTTCAGGCAATTAAGTTGGAGATTATCTAGAAGTATTTTATTGATGATAAATGTTTAGCACTGATTTAACTTCTAAAATTATTATTGTCAACTGTCAGTACTGAACACTCATACCACAGCTATGGAATTTTTATTTTATTTTTGCTGTCTGATTTTTTTGAGCCTTTCAATTATCTTCTTGAATTTGAGAGTGCTAGAGTGAATATTCTTTGCACAAAGCTTCCTGATGTCCCTTCCCTTAAAATGATGGAAACACTGATGGTTTTTAGAGGGATAGGTCACTGTGATGGTAGCAGTGCTTGCCTTTACTTGGCTCAGTGAATGTCTATATTAGCTTTTTCACCACTATGTTTTCCAGTTGAACTGCTCAACTTATTTTGAACAGATAAATTGTACATCTTAAAGTAAAATCATGGCATGGAACTTAGTGATTTACACTGGGGAGTACTTGCTCCCACATGGGAGAATCTGTAAAACTAAGCTGCCACGCTTCACAAAATTATTTTCAACCTTGCGTACTGCACACAGTTATTTTTCCTCAAGAATTTGCATTTTTATATCTTTGGTTTAATCATAAATGCTTTCTGAAAATATTATAAAGCCTTCTAGGTGGTTTGAAGCTACTTTGGTTTAGTAATTCTCCAGAGTACTTTCAGGATCTGTATCAGGAGAGATGGTTTCCAAGAATTAATATATGTTGTATTGAGCTTCTCTGATAAAAAAAGCCCCCACTCAGAAGGGGCATTTTAGCCTGAAGATAACCTCGGTTTGAGAAAAAATCCTCCTTTGGGTTGTGGAAAAGCAGAACATGCAGTAAATTGCTGTGGTACTCATCTCCTTGCAAGAAATAAATGTTACAAAGTCTTACAGTAGCATCAGACTGAAATACAGTTGGAGCAGGGGGCAGATTTCACAATTCAGTTAAACAAAAAAAAAGCTGAACCGTTCTAATGAGCCATTTTATGAGCTTTTCTTCTCTGCGTCTAAATATTTATGCATGAACTGGCAATCTGCTGTTCCCTTGTAGCTGGTGATCAGAAACAGCTCCTTCAGGGACCTGATGCACTACCCATGCTCTGCTGCCAGGCACAGGCTACAGCAACAGTGCCACAAAATGCTGTTCTCATTAGCTGTGCTGAACTCTTTTATTGTATGCCACAGTTTTTGTTTATCCTTAGTGAGTAGGTGATAGACCTTTAGTTTGTCCAGTTGGATGATTAATTCTTTCTTAATAAGCAAATATTTCTGTTTGGTACCTTAAAGCATCATATTTAGCGGAGCCATGAGGATTAGATCTATAGTTTGATGTGATATTTTTAAACAATTATTTTATTAGCTCAAGAAAAACAGAAGTTCATGCTTTTGTTTGTGCATTTTCAAGTCTCTCATTAATTAAAAATACTAATTACTCTGCCATTACAGTAATGGATTGTACAGTAATTGAATCAAAGGGCATTTCATGTAACACAATTATGACTATGTGAATCAAGACCAGAGAGGTTAAAGATTAGCTTCTAATGCATTAAAAATTTCCGTTGGTTTGGGAATTTTTTTTTTATGTTAAGGGGGTAAATATTAAAAGCAGTATGTTTAACATAATGAATTTTATTAGTTCTGTCATTTCAGGCCTTGCCAAGTTCTTACTCAGCTTGGAGAAATAATTTTTGAGAATCAGTCACTCCTTTGGATGAGTGGACACCAATATCCACAGCTGACATGAAATTGGAGTCTTGGTCGTTGGTTTTTTCTGGTTGCAGCTGGGCTGGCTGACAGTAGTGGAGGTCCACTGTTATTAGTTATTTTAGTCAGGGGATGACAGCCTCATTTCTTCCCCAAAAGCCCTGCAGAAATGTGTTGCTGGCGAGGAAAATAATAAAGGCTAATATTTCATAGCCTGTAATGTAGTACAGGGGAGTAGATGACATATCACCTTTCTCCAGGGGAAAGAGGACAGCATTTGAATGGCCTCCTTCCTTTTAAAGGTGGCAAGATCTTGGGAGGAGAAGGACTCCCAGGCCAGGAACACAGATAGGACTAACTGTGTCCATCCTGGCATGTGGGAGGGTGCCACAGGATAAGATCTGTTTTAGGGAGGTTATTTTGGTCTACCACTGCTCTGGGCTCTTGAACTGAATTGGCATCAGCAGCAGATGAAGCACATCTGGTTTAAGTTCGTCCAAAATGTGTCCTTTCATGTGTTCTGAGACCTCTCCCTTGGGTGATCTAAGGGTGGTGAGAGGGGACTGAGGGGATTCTCCTCAAACCACAGTCCTGTATGAACTGAATTGCTAATCTAGATGCACTGTATTTATATATATATATTAGGTAGATACATATATGTATGTTTATAAATATGTATGTTTATAAATATGTATGTATATGTGTGTATATGTATGTGTGTGTGTGTGTACATATATCTCTCCAGACAAGGGAGAACTTTTTAAACTCTCAGTTGCTAGCAGAAATTTTATGGCAGAAAGATTGCCTCTGAAGTGCTTCCAATTCTTCTTTTAAAGTTTTCTGCATTTAAGCACTTGTGCTTTTAGCTGAGCTGGATGGAAGCAAGTTAAGTGGCCTAGTGGGAAAAGCAGTGCAGAACTGCAGCCCGGAACAGTGGGCAAAGGAAAACCTGTGCCAAGTGAGATCACAGGAGTGACAGCTTTATTCCTGCCTGGGTTTAGTGTACAACAGACCTCAGAAACTGGACAAAAGACAGATAAGGACAGACCAATGTATCAATTGTAGATTCTGAAAATAGCTTCAAGGGTGTGCTCTATGCTTAATCAGAGCTTAAACTCTCCCTTGAACTGAAGCCTAACAAAGACATGGGTGGTGTCTAATGACTGCTGATTTCTTAAGAGCTGTCCTTTGCTGTTATCCCTTAAGTGGTTTTGTGGACATGGAGTGTGGAAACTGAAAAGCAATGCTGCTTCCTGGTTTCCTGCCTTTCTGTGAACCCAAGTACTGTAACACAGGAATTACAGCAACCTGCATTCTTCTGGAAAAGACTAGAAAAGGACCTTATTGTCTTCTGGCCCACGGCTAATTATTGAGACCAGTCAGGGCTAATTAGCTGTAAGTGTGGTACTTTTACTACTAAATTACAACTTACTTGGCATGAGAAGAATACCTTGGTATTGTTGCACTAAGCAGCAAAGCAGCTGTAGTAAGAGCCTTTGCTGTGCGAGTTTGGGTGTGTGACCTGCCCAGGTGTCACAACACCTGCCTGGTGCTGTGGTGCCTTATTTACAAACAGTGTTTCACTCCACATGGTACAAATGGAGATTAATTAGAAAAGAAATATAGAAGATGTCAATGGCTCTAGAAGAAGATATAGAATCAACCTGTGTATTAATTGGCCTTCCTAAAAATTAATTGACATGCTTGGTGTTTGCTCTTTCCTGGTCTGGCACACTGCTTCAGGACTCCATAAAGTGAGAGCTTGTCTGTGACAAAGAGTGACAGTCTTTAGTGACTCACGGGTGGGACTGGAGATGCAGAAATCATAGCCCTTCCTGGCCACAGACTCCTGCCTGGCTTGACTTTCTCTTGGAATCCATTCCATCCCAGTCAATAGTAATGGATCTCACTTAACTGCAGCAGTGTTAAAAGTTGGCTCCCTGACCGAAACGGCCCATCTGGGTCCTCTTTGTAGTCGACACGGAGAGATCGGTGCATGCACAGAGTGATGAATCGTACTTGAAGAAAGAATTGTTTTGGACTGCGGAGGTCCCTGCAACCAACTTAGAGCAGACAAGTTTTAAATCATTGCAATTAGGAGAGATGAATATTTCCCACGATCTTTCTGTGGACTTCAAAGCGGTTTAGAGCAGGTACCTGCACTCTTTTCTCTGTTTTGGCAAGTTTCTGTATCTGGGGAGATGAGGTTCTTCTTACCACAGAAATTTACTGAGAATAAACAAAAAAATTACAAATTGTTCAGTTAGGCTTGTTTTGGTTTATAAAACAAATAGTAAATCAGAAAACATGGGAAACAGCCAGCTTTGCTGGTTTCCTGGTTATTGCTGAAGTGCTATAATGTATGTGAGAACACAAGGAAGTGAGAAAACACAGCAGGTGAAGGCTAAGAAATACATGAACTTATAACAGACCCTACCAGGTTCCTTTTGTACACAGCATGCCCAAGACAGTCATAGCACCTCAGAATGTCTATCCAATCTTTTTTTTTTTTCTTTTTTGCTCAGTTCAGTATCAGTTTTCAGCACCAGGCTAAGTTCCCCTGAGCTTGCATTTGAAACCCTAATAATTTCACTCCCATGCCCCTTTTCGGGTGCAAAATGGATTAAAGTCTCTGTAGAGCTTAGCACTAGAACAGCAGCTCTGCTAGGAAATCTGCAGAGGATTCAAAAGCTGTTTTTCAGCTTAGTGGTTAATGGTTGCTCACTTTGGGACCATTTCTCACAAATTCACCCTCATTAAATAAAGCCTCGTTCTTGCTGCTGCTTTTCCAACTTTTCCTCAAGTCAGTCTTTCCATTATAAATAATAAATGCTACCCAACTGTCAGTTCTGAAAATAATGGCTAAATTTGAAAGGAGAGACCATGATGAAACTTTTCCTTAATCTGCTTAGTGATGGTTGTATACCACAGAGCACTGAATTTACGGGGTTTTTTGTTGATTTCTAAAGAACTTGGTCCTGTTTCTTATTCTTGTCCTATTCATATGCAGTACTGGCCTAGCTCAGAAGAGAATAATTCAAGTTTTTAATGACATTTTTAGACAAAATGAGGGAATTTAATTAGATTAACATCCCAATGATACTTCTGTGTTGGAACATGTCAAAATGCAGACATCCAGAATTTTGCTGGCCCTACCTAGAAGGGAAGGAACATCTCTATCAAAGCACATATTAAACTGTAGTGCACAGAGAACAGGAGTGCTGAAGTACTTCTGCATGGATAGATAAGATATAAATACTCCAAGTTTTAATTATTTTTTCCTGCAAATCCATAGTTATATTTGACATCAAATCTGTAGTCAGTAAAGATTGCAATAGGAATGGTGAGGAGGGAAATAAGTGTTTTTTGCTTATTAGCAATGGGGAAGAAGGGTAAAATAGATTGATTTGATCTTGGAATTGCTGTCCTGTCTGGGAAGTGTTGGAAATCCAATGGCCTTTTTAAATGGAACTGAAAGTCTCAATTTTGCAGTGCAGAAAATGAGAGCATGAGGCAGATTGGACAATTAGGCATCACTCAAAGAAAACTCTGAGAAAACAGGGAGTTTGAAAACTCTAGTGGATTTCTTCATTTTTCTTCCAAGTGAGATAGGAAATAAAGTAGATAGATTACTGGCTTACAGGCTGATAATAAAACAGCCAAAGCAGATGGTATGAATGATAAAGAAAAAGAGAAGGTTTATGCATAGCTCGTTAACCACAGTTTGTAATTCGTTTGCAGATTTTTATGAGAAACTCTGCAACAAATAAAAGTCCAAGTTAAAAAAGTAGGTAGAATTTAAGGAGGCTAAAATCAGCCCAATTAAGACAAATATATAATACACTGTTGACTCAGAAACTTAATTTTTTACAGTAAATGTAAATGTTTATCAGTTTCTTGCAAGTCTCAAAGGTAATAAAAAAATTTTACTTGCTTGCTCTTTGATATATAAAATAAAACCTAGTGGTTCTTTTGGAAAGTTTTAATGACTAAACTAAATGTATGAACTTAAGGGAAAGTAATTTTATTTTACAGAATTTCAAAGCAGATTTATTTCCTTTGTTGTCATGCATTCTTACATCAGTGTAATTCCCTAACACAAACACTTGAACATGGGTCCCCAAGGGTCTGTCTGGGACTGTTTGTGACACAGAGAGGAAGGGAGGCTGGAGCAGCTCCTTCTTGTGTCTCTGGGGTTCTTCTGGACTGGGAAAAATGTGGTTTATGTTTCTTGTGAGTCAGTAGTTGATAGGGCTTGGTGCTTTGCTTCAGGGATTGTTTCTGCAGAGATTCTGCAGTTGTCCTGCCTGAAGGAGCCAACAGGAAAGATGGAGTGTTGGAGGTTAGGATTTTTTCCTTTTTTTTGGTTTTTCTTTCTCTCAGGGAATTTTCTCCCATCTGTTGCCTAAAACATGGTAACGATGATACTTAAGACAAAAGATGTGGCTGAGGGGAGGAGGAGGGGGAAGGTTGCAGCTGGCTGCAGTCTCCTAGCTCTCCTTTCTCTTCGAAAGTGCAGAGATACCACAAGATTTTGGCTGGGGGATGAGGGACTAGACTCTGCTCCTTGCTTGCCCTTGCTCTCAGATTGAAGGGGAGATGGCCAGGCTGTGGTTGCTGTGGGAGGAATTTGCTGCTGCTGTTTTCTGCCACTCCTTCAGGTTTTTTGCTACACTTTAGCCCAAAATCCTGTGTCCACCAAGACCCCCCACTGCTTCTGCCTCTGCCACTGCTTGGGGCTTAGTGCTACACTTAGATTCATTGCCCCCAGGGATCTGCTCGCCTCTGCCATTCCAGCCACTGCTCCGAGGTTCCTGCTACAGCTCATTTCGCTATCCAGAGGTGCACCGGGACTGGCTGTCCCATGGGTTTGTAAAGGAAGCCGCTTCTCCATCCCTTCCACCCGCCCGCCATTACCGCGTGAGGGGAACGCGGCTGAGCCCCGCGCCACAGCGCCCCCTGCAGGCGCGGAGGAATCACTGCCCCCGCCCTGCCCCGCCAGGAGCCAGCAGCGCCCCTGCCGGCCGTGCCCGGAACTGCACCAAAGGGGAACGCGCCCGCGGCCGAGAGCGGCTGGGACTGGGTTTGGGCTCTGTTCGGTGCTGCTGCCCTCGCTGGGCTCTGTGTGCCTTGGTACACACACACATACGAGTAAAGAACTGATACTCCTTTTCACAGATCTTTGCCTGAAAGCCCCTTAATTTCAAAGTTATCGTGATTCAGAGGGAAGGGGGTTATATTCTCCATTCCAAGGGAGGTTCCAGGCTTCCTTGGCAGATATCTGTCCTTTAAACCAGGACATGGAGAAAGATGTTTTGGAAGGGTCTAATGTGCCAGGACAAGGGGGAATGGCTTCCCACTGCCTGAGGGCAGGGTTAGATGGGATATTGGGAAGGAATGTGAGGGTGCTGGCACAGGTTGCCCACAGAAGCTGTGGCTGCCCCTGGATCCCTGGAAGTGTCCAAGGCCAGACTGGATGGGACTTGGAGCACCCTGGGATAGTGGAAGGTGTCCCTGTCCATGGCAGGGGATGGAACAAGGTGAGCTTTAAGGTCCTTTCCAACTCAAACCATTTCATGATTCTGTGAATTTGTAGAGATGTACAAAATAGGATAAAATACTAAGACTCTTGCCCAGGGAGAGGGTTTTCATCATGTATTATCCTTGTTCAGCATAAATTCATCAAAAAATTCCCTTTCTATAGTAAAAATTCTCATTTCTTTGCCAGAGGACTCTGTCCAGGCTTCCCTGTAACAATGATCAGGTATCCTGTTGAACAGTGTATTTTTGTCTGGATTCTGTTGCATCACTTCAGAATTACTTCCCAGAAGTTACTGCAGCCTCTGTTATTCTCAGGTGTGTGTCTAAAGGCCAAGTCAAACACCGTATGGTTTTCCTGCAGCTGAGGGATTTACATGCAGCTCACTCTAAAGCTGTGTAAACACCTGCCTTGGCAGCTCACCTGCTACAGAGAGAAGCCTGATGGAAGTGAACTGCTCGGTGCTCAGCCTGGCAGCTTTCCAGAGACAGGAACTGGATATTAATTAAACCTGAGTAAGAAGTGAAGTGTGCTGGTGGGAGCTACTGGGAGCTGCTGCCCTTCAAAAAGATGGGGTAACTGGTGATATGTGGTGTTGGTTTGGAGCCGAGGGCTCCTTCTGGGGTCTGTGCCTCCCACACAGCCCTGCACAGCTCCACAGTGGCCTGCACTGGCTCCACTCACTCAAAAGGGTTTTTAAATGGGACACCCTGGGTTAGACACACAGGAGAAATACCCACAAGATATTCTCAAGAGGTCAAAACAACTGAAAGGATTTTACTGGCACCTTCAAATAAATTAGAGAACTTTTGCAAAAGGTTTAGTGCGACATCTAACCAACATCGAACACTTCTCAAAGCATCAACTTGCCCCATCCAACTTAGCAAACTCTAAGCCCACTCAATTTTAAATTACTAAAAAAGAGTTCCGAGAAGACAGAATTAGAAAAAGAGAAAAAGACAGAAAAGATAAGGCAAAGGACACATATAGCTACCAGCTCCTGGGTTTCAGTGGTGTTCAGCTAACATTAATTCCAAGGGGAGATAGGGTTGCCATCTGATTGCCTTGTGTTTGGCTCTAAATAACCCTTGGCTTTGCTGGGCCCTTCCCCTGCACAGGGCTTTCAGTCATTTGGCCCCTCAGGAGCTGGTTTAGGGGCTCCAGGGGTGGAGTGTTGGGCATTACCTCCATCGTGCAGGGGCTGGCAGCTCTGCCAGGCTGGGATATAGGCTCTAGGGGGCTGGGGGTTACAGGGCAGGGCACTGCTTTGCCAGGGCAAGGCCTGGCCAACCCCTTCCCCCACATACATTCACCCCAAAATGTCTCAAGACATCAACCTTTCTGGTCTCTCACAGCTTCACAACCTGGTCTTGAGCTCATCCTGGAACCTGTGTCACACAGAATCAGGGTCATCATGGTGAGAGGAGACCTTCAAGACGATCCAGTCCAATCATTCCCCCAGTACCACCATCATCACCCCTACACCATGTCCCAAAACCCACATCCAGATGCCTCTTGAACATGCCGGGAGCTGGTGACTCCACCGCCTCCCTGGGCAACTTATTCCAATCCCTGACTATTCTTGCAGGGAAAAATTGTTTCTAATATCTACCCTGAACTTTTCCTGGTGCAAATTAAGGCCATTTCCTCTTGTTCTTTCACCAGAGACAGAAGAGATCAACCCCAATGCAATGGATAAAAGGAACACCTGATGTGATACTGCTGTTTTTTGAACCTAGCACTGACTATTTGGTTTTTTGTCACCTAAAATTCACTGCGTGCAAGCTCAGTTTGGGTATGACCAAACATTTATTTTGCTGAACACTTCAAAAAAACCTCTGCTCCTTAAATTGCCCCATAATATTGTACCTGATATGTCTGCTGGGGAGTAGGAGCCTGCCTGCTCTATTCAAATGGGTAAGAAAGGTTTGGATCTCAATTTAAAAGCAGAATTCCACTTTTGTTCTTATTTGATTAATACTGCACTCAGAGCTCCCTCCATGCAGATGTGTAAAGGTATTAAAGTCTTTATGGTGGTGCCAAAAAAATGAAGGGCTTGTGATAAGATATCCAGTTTAGTCTTAATTTGGAAGAAAACATTGGGACGGAATGTGCAACATATGCATGTTATGTGGAGAAGGGTTAATCTATGTAAGGAATAAGAAGGTGATGGGGGTACTTCTGGCTTGTATTTCCAGTGCTCTCAGAGTACAAAATAAGGAGTGACAAAAATTAATTTGAATCAAGTACTTGATTGAAATGGGGGGAAAAAGACATTTTGGTTAAACAGGAATGTGTAGGAATTTGTGTCCAAATTAGTTGGTTTGAAGCTCTCAAACTCATAAGCAATGTCACAAAAGTATTGCAAAAATTATGTGATTACCATACAGACCTCTGGGAGTAATAATTAAAATCTTCAACCCCCAAAAAGCCAGGAACTTTTGTAGATTGAATTAAAAAGACAATTTTTTTTCTTTAGGTGGAGACAAAGTTGTAATCCTCTTGTTATTTTCCTGTTGATAGCATCCCCCATAGTAATGGGGGTTTTGGACGGGGTGTATTAATTCCCAGTTTTCCGTGGCAAAGAATATCACAGGAGCTTGGAAATACGGCAGTGCAGGGGAAGGCATCTTTCAGCTGTCACCTGATAAACCTTTTTCTATTTACCATCAAAACTATAGATTATTTAGTGCCATAAGTATATACTGTTTGGCATTTTTAGCTGCTTTCATTGCAGTATTTTTCATGAGAGGCTTTCTGATTAAAAAAATCCAATATTGCTATAATCCTTGATAAAATCAGTGAGGACTGATAATTACCTCTAATGCTGTCCTAATTTTGCAGGGGAGAAAATATAATTTGCTCTTAATGAAACTTGTCAACAGTCTGCAAAATAGTTATTTAATCAAGATGACAAAAATCACGTTCACAATTACCTTGATTAGAAGAGGTATCATTGTTCTCCAGTAACCTATTTTTTCCTCAAAACCACTTTTAAATATTGAGTACCTACAGGATTTGTATCATATAGCTTAAGTTCAGTGGCATGTACAAAGTCAGATCACTGACTCTGTATTTCTTAAACGAGTACGTCGTTCTGCAGAGATTAAAATAAAACTACTCTTCTGAAATGATCCTTTCTGGGCTGCTGTAATGATTTCTTCTTTGTTCTTCATCACACCTATGAATATCTTCTCATTTCTAATTGCCAGGAGGTTTAGCTTCTGTGAAGAGTCATTCTCTCTCACTTTTTATTTTCTTCTTTTTTTTTTTTTTTTCCTGAAGATACATTAAGCCTCCAGCTCTTGAAGTTGACTTCAATTTATACTTTGGTTCCTATAACAGTTTTTGATAAATCATTGTCCACAGATGTTGTCTGCATTAATTGCTTAATTTTCCAACAAATGCATTGAAATTTGAGCAGCTGTACTGGTTTTTAACCAAAGTGGGGAAGAGAAAAAGTAGGCACAGGGTAGCTGAAGTTGGCTTGTGGCAGGATTGAGAGCACTCACCTTTCCTTTCTAATTAGTCTCTGCAGGTCCCTGGGGGCTGAGGCCTTGGGAGGTGTTTTGAAAGGCAAAATGTGAGCAGCAAAACCTGAGGGATGGGAAAGGATCAAGCAGAAAATGCTCGGATCTAGAATAGGTTAAAAGTTACCTAATTGGAACTGACCAAACACCTCGAATCTTTGGTGAGCATGGCTGAAGCCCTCCTGCAGTGCCCTGGGTTACTAAAGGGGTTCCAGGAGCCCCTCTCATGACCCACAGTGTTTGCACCTTTCTTTTCTGACTGTATTTGTTGTTTTGGTAAAGTACAAGTCTATATGGCCTGGTAGCTATATTTCCAGGCAAGAAACACTCATTCAAGCCTGAGTTATCTTAAAACTCAATGCCTCGTATTACCCTGTCTTTCTGGGTATTATTCATTATCAATTTTTTAGCTTTGTCTTCCTTTTCCCCCACATTTTATGGGGTTAGGTCTACATGGAAAATTCCCATTGATGGTTTAGCAAGTGCTTTTGTCTCTGTCTCACTCAACCTTGTGGTAATCCTTGCTCAGGTGATTGTCAATTAAAGGTATTTTCTGAGCTTGGCGAAGCTGAAACACGAACCTCTGAGAGCTTTCATGGCTCATGGCTCCAGGAGAACTGAAGTCTTTCACGTTGCCATCTGCTTTCCACTTGTCAATTCTCATTGGAAACCATTGAGGCACGTGTGTTTGCTTGCAGCTATTTTGAAGAGATTTGCATTTATCAGTGTAATCTAATTAGGTCCTTTTATTAGGGTTGAACATTTAAATGCTTGCAGAAATGGGACTAACAATTATCTTTTTTTTATCCTAATGCATTGTAATAGGTGTAATCTATTGGCAAAAACATTCCAGGTCATGTGTGTACTTCATCTCCTGGAGCAGCAAATGATGTAATTGCTGTTCTTTTCCTTTTGTGATGAATCCAATTGATAAAGAGTTCTTAGCTAGTAATTTCTTTGACCTGTATGTTTTTCTTTTCTGGTCAGAAATTTTCCATGAACAGTTCCATTTTATTGACTTTATCCATTACAGAACATATTTCCCCGGTGATTTCTGCAAACAATATTTAGCTTCTAATTATTTCATACACAGCTGAGTGATTTCAATAACATGTTTTCCATGTGCTGCCAGACTGTGCCGGCATGCCAAAAGGCTCAGGGTGTTCATTCTCTGCTTCAGCTAAAGTTAGCAGAGTGCAAGTTGTATTGTGATGTTACAGTCTCTGCAGCAAGACTGGAGGAAGGAGCCATATTGTTCCTAAAATGAATTAATTTCTCAAAATCTGGGGATTTTGAATTTTTTCCTTTCTAAGTGGAAAAAGAAAAAAAAATACATATTATTATTATTTAAAACAAACACTATTTAAAGCTTGCATTCATAGCCAGGATGTGATACATAGGAAATCTGATTAAAAAGGCCAATTACTAAAATTATTTTAGAAAACAGAAGAAACTGAGGAGATAAAGAACAACTGCGGAACTGGGTTAACTCTACGGTCCTCTTACTCTTACATTATATTGAACTTTTGCATAATTTCAGTTTAGTGTTGCCATTTTTAACAAGGAAAAAATGCCTTCAAATTAATTTTAAGAGATTAGAGAAAAAAGTGTGGTTTTTCCTAATTACCCAAACTTTGTTCATATCCATAGCCCATTAAGAGAACAACAGTACTTCTGATATTTCTGTGACAAAAGCTGTATTGAACAATACAAAAAAGAAATAAGTACTTCAGAATTACAGAGTATTGTTCATCAGCTGAGTGTATTTGCAATTACTTTGGATTGGTCACAGAATAACACAATCATTTTTTAATCATATTTAAAGCAAATGACTTTGGTGATCAAATTATCAAGAACACTGCAAGAGATCATTCCTCTCAGTTTATTAAAAAATAAAAGCCCCATTGAGCATTTAGCTTACTTATAAAGGTTTGCATTATTTTGCAAGTATATCTGTACAATTTTATTTTCTGCCTGAAGAATATTGCAGTGCCTGTGTGACCAGAGAGTTAAAAATAAAAGAATATCAAAAAGTAGATCATTAGGAAGGCAGGGAAGCACTGGTGAGATTGGGTTCAACAGGGTGTGCTCTTGGTCCATAGGTAATGCTGTCAAACAGAGCAAAATAACGGTTATCTTTGGGAGGAAATTAAATTATTCAAGGGCTGGATGAACAGTGGCTAAGATACAATATTACAATATTTCTGAAAAGATATGCCCTTTGCAATTTTGTTACTTTTTAAAATATGCATTATATTTAAACTGGGTGTTATGCAGAGCTCTGAGAAGGTTCAGTTTTCCATTACTTACTTTTTTTGAGGGTACATCTGTGAGAATATTTAACAGTGAATTTTCATTAACTGGAGACAGTTGGAAACAAAGAAATATTTACCATAATTTTTTATAAAATCTCATTCTACTTCAGTGTTTGCAATTGATGAACTCCCATTTTTTCAAAATAATTTACCTTTCTATGAAATTCTATAGTCCTAAGTAGCTGATTTTTTTCTTTCCTAGATTTCATCCTGTTTCCATGTAACAGCAAAGATTTCCAGTACCTCCAAAATATTCCTTAGAATATTTTCTAAGGATGACCTCTGAGTTTGTGTCATACTAGATTTAAATAGCCTCCTCTTAGGCCATGATAATTAATGAAAATAATTATTAGGAGAAATTCAAGGACTCAATTCAGCCTCTGGTCAGTTTCTATGTACATGACAGTTCCTAATTAAGGAGGATTTTTTCTCTGTCATTTTACCATGTTTTTATGTTCTTGCGTTACATCTGATCTTTTTAGTTTTAATGAAAACCCTTCAAGGCTCTGGGTAAGCAGATCTGTTTGGTTTTTAGGGACTTGCAACTGAATAGATGTTACCTAGAGTAATTTTACATGTATCTCTCTGACTATAAATATTTCCTTAAAAACATACCTTTAATCTTCCTCAGCCTAAGGGAATTGAAAGCTGTATGTCCTGCTTGCTTGGAAGTTGCAGGTAGTAAAGGCTCCCTGTGGGGCAAAGGCACTCAACGTGGACTTCTAAAGTTGAAGTCCTATCCGAGGACTTCATGAGGAGATTCTGGGTAAGGCTTCTACCTGCAAAGCAGGGATGAGAGAGCAGGAAAAGCAGTCTTGTCTTCCAGAGAGCACTCCTGGTACATCTACCTGGAAAACTCAGTAATCAACCTGGAAACAATTGCTGGAATCCAATGCTCTGTCCTAGTACTTTTCTGTAGACTTCTCCAGGTGAAAACCCAGATCACAGCACAGTATTTTGGAACAGAAACTTTTCAGAGAGACTTCTTGTCTCTGGATCAGAACACATGGAGGTAATTTTGCTGGGACAGTGCCTGACATGGTATAGGTGCCTTCTGTCTAGTGCTCAGGGATTTTGGATCCTCCTTGTGAGAAAATTTTGCAGTCTGGCTCTTAGAGTCTGTTCTAAAAATGGGGTGTCTCATTTTCTTTGGGTTTCACTCATTTGATACTGTAGGTGTTAAATCACTGAGCTCCTCTGCAGGTTGTTCAAAAGCTAAAGTGTTTTCTTGGCCATATATCTAAGGTAAAAAAGTGTGGGGGGTTTTTTCAAAATGGGGAATTATTTGGAAATTAGTTTTAGTTAAACATCAGCATTCAGTTGCAATAACCTGATGGACAATGTGAGATCCTTGAACACTGGAAATAGCCTGCAGAAAGAGCAAGCAGGTATTGTTTTTGAGCAAGTGTTTGTGATGCTGTTGCTGAAATATGTTGTTTTATTTTAAAATGCATACTTTGAAAAGGCCTGCCAGAATGAATAAATGCTTGAGAAACTCAAACTATGAAGTTCACCCAAAGTGAATATTGAAGTAATGTGTGCTAGTTTGAAAGAAAACCAGTGGGAGGAATCAACTCCACACAAATATCTTGCAAGAGATTCCAAGTCAGAACTACAATTCAATAGGAAAATTTACAATAAAGAGAAACACTGGCTTAAGCTGACAATGTCAGAATATGAGCTGACACCCTGTTGGTCAGGGAGGTGGCAGCAGTCTGATTGGAATGATGGATGTGGTCTTGTTGAAGCGGTGATCCTATAGAAAGGTCTGGTCCTTCCCTGGAGGAATAATAATAACAGAATCACTGAGACTGAGAAAGGCCTCTCCCAGCCCCTGGAGTCCAAGCTGTGCCCGATCCCCAGCCCAGAGCACTGAGTGCCACGTCCAGCCCTTCCTTGGACACCTCCAGGGATGGGGACTCCAAACCTCCCTGGGCAGCCCCTGCCAAGGCCTGAGCACCCTTTCCATGGAGAAATCCCTCCTGCTGTCCAACCTGAGCCTCCCCTGGCACAGCTTGAGGCCCTTTCCCCTTGTCCTGTCCCTGTTCCCTGGCAGCAGAGTCCGACCCCCCCTGGCTGTCCCCTCCTGTCAGGGAGTTGTGCAGAGCCAGAAGGTCCCCCCTGAGCCTCCTTTTCTCCAGGCTGAGCCCCTTTCCCAGCTCCCTCAGCCGCTCCTGGGGCTCCAGCCCCTTCCCCAGCTCCGTTCCCTTCCCTGGACACGCTCCAGCCCCTCCAGGGCTCTCTGGCCAGGAGGGCCCAGAACTGGACACAGCCCTCGAGGTCCCTCAGCAGGGCCAGCCCAGGGGCCAGGCCCTGCCCTGGGCCTGTGGCCACCCCATGGCTGGCACAGCCCAGGGGCCACTGGTCTTGTGCCCCCCTGGGCACCCCTGGGCTCCTGTGCAGCCACTGGCACAGCACCCCAAGGGCCTTTCCTGACAGGTCCTTTCCAGGGCCTCTGCCCCAGCCTGGAGCTGCAGGGCCTGGGGTGACCCCAGGGCAGGACCTGGCACTTGGCCTTGCTGGATCAGTAGTTGCAGCTTACCTGAGAAATTAGGTTGGTTCTCCACCACATGGAGTCTTTCAATCAAATATGGATTTCTCTCTAGGAAGAGCCGTTGTTCAACAGTAAGTTATAGTTTCGTTGCATGAATGAGTAGCAAAATTGGCTTTAGACAGGACTTGACACTAAATTATTACAATTGTTTCTTTTGGAAACAAGATAAAAGTTAGATTTATTAAAATTCAAACTTGTTTCTACAGGGAGAGTGTTTCTTGGCTTGTATGACCTTTTGCAGTGTTGTTTTTCCACAGAAAGAAGAAAATCTTCAAGAATCTATAATGAATGTTCACTTCTTTAGCCATAGGATTCCCTTCTACTGTATTTGAAGGTGTTTTGTTTTCTCTTCTGCAGTTCTAACTTCAAATTTTTTTTTTTACATTTGTTACTTAGCTTCATCCCAGAATTTCCTGCCACAGATCTTTCTCTTAGCAGTTCTTGGAAAGTTGGGTTTATTATGAATTGTTCTCTTCCCTCTCTGTGTGTTGAGACAACACCTATTCAAAAGCTTGGATGTCTTTCTGAGGATCAGAGTACAATTTTTCTTACATCAGCCTCTGGGTGATTAGAAGCCATTCTGCCAATGACTTTAATAATAGGAAGGAGTAGGCTGAAATCACAAGGTATCCCTCTTTACAGTGGTGCTTTACACAGCATTTTGTTGAGCAGCCATGTGGACTTTGGGGTATAATAAACCACTAACAATCACTACGTCACTGGAGAAAACAAACTGAATTAAGAGAAGAATGAATGTCACATATGCATTTGGAGGAAAGATTATATCTTTTTAGCAGATTTTTTTTTCTTTGTCAGTTGTCTTTTTTTTCAGTTTTAAGTGGGCTCAGTGCTACTGCTACACTTAGGCTGGTGCAATATCTAACTAAGCCCATGATATCCTTAAATACTGGCAACTGCAAGGCAATACTTTACTTGCTCGCACAAACAACTCGTTGTCAAATGTATCTTTTTTTGGTTTTGTTTTTGTTTTCCTTTACTCATAATCCCACTCCTGTTTTGGCTTCATTAAGCAACATTATGCCTTGCTGACTTGCACTTCAGTACAGGGACCACTGTGCTGGACATCATTGCTTCTATGAATTCTGTGTCAACATCTGTGGCTTCAGAAACTTGTTCTAACAGGGCAGTAGCCCTTGCTACCATGACATGGTCATGTGCTGCCCTGGAAGTGAAGAGTACTTTTTCTCAGAAGGTGGGAAGCTCATTTCCCTTCTACCACCCTGCTGCAGTCCTGCTGGAAAGGAATTATCTGTATTTACTTATGGAACCTCCTTAAGTATCTCTGGGAAAACTATGGAGCAGATAAAATCTCTCAACAGCTGTATTTCTGCATCAGCATTAACAAGTGGTATGGAGAAGTCTTTGTCCATATCCAGTGTTAAAAGCAGAGCTGTTTCCTGGCTCAGGTAAGTATCCCCAGAGGCTGGGATCCCTTGTTTCTGGGTTCTCACCTCATGGAGACTGCTGCTGGTGCTGCACAGGGCCTTTGTGACCTTGTGGCAGTTGCCCACCTGTCCCGTGATGTGACAAATACCTGTTAATTATCCCTTGTCGAAAGCTCTGGGTGTGATAGTGTGAGGGATTAATGTCCAAATGCGCACCGGGTGTGGATGGGTGGTTCTGGAGGACCCTGCAGAGGTCAGCTGAGTACACACAACCATTTGTGTTGTGTTTCTGGGTACCAACCTCCTCTGCATACTAAAGAAAGCAGCCAAATATAATTGCATAAATAAGTGAAGACAGCAGCTTCCTGGAGTGCTTGAGGAAGTTGCTGCATCTGGCAATGCCTGCTGAGAGGGAAGGCTGAATAGTAATGAAGGAAATGGATTCGAAATGCTTCCTGATAGGGAACGTCTGTGAGTGAAATGCTGACAGCAGACACGTGCATGGAGTCACTTCTGACACTAAGGAGAGCTTCAGGCAGGCATCTGAGTCCAGAGTTGAGTCAATATTCCTCCCGGTGGTGTCTGTGTGAGCTTGTCACTGTTTATCCTGTTAACCCTTTGGCCAGATGATTGCAGAAATACTGTGTCCTGTCAATACCTGACAGCAGGCAGGCTTTGAATCATATATACACAGTTAGCTTTTGAACTGGTAGCTTTTCTGATTTATTTGCTGCCGCCTCAAGAGTTTCTGTCTGTTTTAAAATCATGCCTGAGTTATATTGCTACTGGGAGATATATCATGGCTTACCTCTTCTGTGGCTCCATGTTTTCTTTCACTTATGGCTTACCTTAATCATTCAGCTTCACTAATGTGCAAGTCACCATTTTGGCTTCATTTTCATTAAACTTGTGCCCATGTTATAAAATAAGGTGGAAATTTTCTGCTAAGCCAGATGCGAGGCAGAGTCAGCTGTACTTGTTTAGAATGAAACTGCAACCTCATTAAATCATAGCATTCATTTTCTTGCTGCCAGCTACAACATGCAACGAGGAATCCATCATCTTCTTTTCAACCACAGCCCTTGTATGGCTGATTTGTAAATGCTCAAGTGAAGTTCCAGAGCAAATGAAGATTGGTGAGCTCTTGCCAGAAATGTGAAATATATCCGTTCACTACTCGGGCTCCCTGACGGGACTACAAGTAAAACATCACCTGGTTGTCTTTTGGTATGGGATAGACTGGGCACTGGACCTATTTCAAACCTAAGGAGATAAATAGTCAAATAAAGGTAAGTGAGGGAACTATTTCAGCCAGAACCAAAAGTACATAATGCCCTAACTGGAGCTGATATTTTTAGTGCACAAAAACACATGACTAAGGAGCAGTGCCCATGAAATACTTTCTGTGGGCTGGTGCTAAAGTTCAAAGCCTGATAGATGAGATATTCTGGTTTTCCTCCCACTTCTTGAATGCTGGAAATATTGAGCCCTTTTTGTAATGCTTCTCTGTACCTCCCAAAGGAGAAAAGCCATGGGGTACAGTGACTGACTTCCTGGGCTTTGAGACATAGAAAACAGCTACTGTCAGACTGCATTATTTTAGCAGGAATAGCTGAGGTTTAAGTATGTTGTTTTGAACTGGGATCATGAGTGGGATCACAGATAGTTTTCTGTGTTGCTGGGAGCCTTTGGGGACAGAATATAGGGGGGGACTTGTGCCTCCTCTGTACTGTGTTCCACAGGTACCTGAAAACCAAAACTCTATTTCAAATGTTGAAAATGTTGAGTGTTCCCACATCTCTCATGGCACAGCTTTCCTGAATAGCTGCTGATTCTGTCTGTGTATCAATGACTGGAACTGGTGTTTTATGTGTGGCAGTTTGATAGAAGGAGTCAATGTTAGGCAAGTGTCACTCTACATTTCCATGGGGTACTTGCAGTATTCTGGTCACTCGGGTCACAGGGCAGAAATAAGAAAAATGCAGCAAAGGCTAAGAAAAATATAACAGCTTCTACACAGGGGAAAAGCTAATCTGGATTGTCACCCTAGAAAAAACAGTGAGTAAGAGGAGAGATGAAAATGGTCTAGAAAGTCATTATGAGAGGAGAGGGAGGAGATGATTTTTTTGAAGATGGTTTCTCACTGTTGCTTGGAGTTAACACATGTGGGCAACCCGGTAAAATTATCAAGCATGCAGGTTAAAGCAAATGAAACTCCATCTTATTTTGACATGTCATAGTTATTCACGTAATTCATGTCCGTGGGATATTTTGAGGCCTAAATATAAACATAAAAGGAGGCCAACATGCTCATGAGGCGCTGGTGAAAGAGATGTTTGTAGAGAACATGTGCAGTTGAATATTAAGCAGAGGGGTCTGTTCTTCCTATGTCTTCAGCTTCAGAAACCCTCAGGCTACAGATTGCAGTGAACAGTAATTCCGCCCATGTACTTGTCTTTGTTTTCCCTGGGTGGTCACTGCTGGCCGGCGCAGAGGTGGCAGCATGGCTTTTCTCAGTGTGACAGGTCTCACTGCACCCATGTGGAAATGTACTGCTGCTTTAGGATCTTCCCACCTAAACAGGCAAACCCCAAGGTGAGGGAATGTAGAGGGAAAGAGCTGTGTAAGGGCTCTGCAAGGAACAAGCTCCACGTGTGTTTGGAGAAATGTCTGTGGGTCTGTGAGATTGGTTTTGACTTTGGGCACAGGAACCTGGTCTAACAGAAAGCAGGAATATCTTACAAACCCATGAGGTTTTATCTCTGCAGATGAAATGAGAATAATTTGGGAGAGTTTTTCTTCTGAGAAATGACTTGATAAAGCCACTTTTCCTTTCAGTGATGAATTTTCAGTTTAGATGTGTCCAAACAATCATGTTGGCATTGCAACTAATGCTCTTTAATAAAATCAAGTGCCACTTCTCAAGCAGATTACTCTGCTTGGCTTTAGGATATGTCCCCTTTGAGTGGGTTAGTTTTAATGTCATGCACCTCTCTGGGCTTGGGCCACCAGATCACAGTAATTTTGGGTGGGGGTCTTGAGAGTTCTGCTGTGCTCTAAATTAAATGCATTAAAAGAATTCTTCTTTCTTTCTAAAAAGAGAAAAGCCTTGATTTCAATGAATTGAGAAAGTGAATTGCCCACAGCTGGTGATGAATTGTCATTGTAGAGATGATAGAAACATAATCATGGGGAGCACTGCAGACACCTCTCATCCTGCTGCAGTTTTTCCTCAATTTGATTACTTCTTAATCTTTTGTATGAAAAATTGTAACGACAATGACAGTAAGACATAATTACGAGTCAGTAGTATTATTCATAACACTTCTGCTACAGTTTTCTGCCAACCAAAGCCAGTGGATTATTCCTCAGGTGTCATCAAACCAGAAAATAACTGAGCTACGCTGGCCAGTGAATGAATGTCCTCAGGTACAAAGCTGGACATATGTTTGTTGTATGTGTGAGCTTGCTGTAAGAAGGTCTGAATTAGATGGTTTTTATATGGCAAACTCTCTCCAGTAAATTCCCAGTGATCTTATGATATAAGCAAGTACTGGAGCATGTAAAGGATAAAATAATGTTCTGTTGTACAAGCTATTGGCTATTTGTTAATTGTGTTGCCCTCTAAAATATTCAAGACTATGTCAGATGAAATTTCTTAGAATAAAATCTAATTTTAGATCTAAAAATGAGTGCTAATGTTGTAATGGAAATGACAAGTTCCTTGATTTTGCATCTGGTTTTGTTTGCTTGTTGTGTCCTGCCCTGCACAGTTCCAGGGGAAAGCACATTGTGCATACTTTTTTCTGTCCTTTTGGAGAAGGCAGGAATCTCATCTCTTCTGTTGTGAACTCTTTGAAATTAGCTATTCAGTATAAGTTCTCCAAAATATTACAAAATCAGTTTGGTGAGGTGAGGCACAAGCTTTGTGTAAGAGCATTTCAAATTTTTCATTTTATATTTTTATGTTATATAAAGAATATAAAATATTTCTATTTGAATTTTCTTTTTGTTCAAATCAAAGGAAAAAAGAAAAATGTGAAATCCCTCAGCTTCTCATACAGCATGGAGAAGGATTTACATAAAAGATATGAATGCTGTAAATAAAACTAAATATTCAACAGCAATCAATTTTTTAGTCAGAATTGCAACATGTCACTGTTTTTGGTTGAATGAAGGTGCACTTTTTAAACTAAAGTTCTGTGGAACTGTTTCCACTGGTGACATCATTTTCTCTTTTCAGCTAATTCTAGAGATAGTATAGATTCATTTTTTCCCCCTTCTTCTTCTTAGGAAATGGAAATTATTACTGCCCAGGCCCACTTTCACATCTCCAGTATAGGGAGGGTACTTAATATACTCTTGTTTTCAGTAACTTTTTACCTTGGTGCTTAAGGGTAGGCAGGTTTGAAATCTCAAATGTGCCAAAGAGAAGTGCATGTTAAAACCCCACACTGCGTCTTCGATGCCATAGGTTGGCATGAAATGCCAATTTTACGCATGAGGCTTTTGCATTATTTTGCCACTTTAAAAGCAGGAATGTCTTTTCCCCAGTTCAGCTTTCATAAGGGGGGCATGTGTATGGAATTTCAGCCACTTGTTTTATCAGTGTGGATCAGGCCCTGTGTTACATGTGCTAAAGACAAACTATTGCTTTATCTCCCGTCTGTGGCAAGACCACCACACACTGCTCTGAAGGACTAGCAAGGCAGGTTTTAAAGATATGGATCTGGGCTCATTTTGTGCCAGGCAGGCCAAGGTTTCCTTACAGAAATTCTCAATAAAGCGCAAGTTCGCTCACATACAACCACTGAAGAGTTTGCACAGTACTCATAATGCTGTAAAGTACATTTGGCCAGTTGGGAAATCCTGTCTGGGAGAGACTGCGGGTCTTGATGCACGTTTTCGTTCTGTTGTTGATTCCTCCCTCTCCAAACAGTTCATCATCCTCAGTTATTTAATAGATAATCCTAGGTGTAGTTTAAATAATTGCCTCTTGGCTGTTGAAAGCTCACAGTGAGACAACCCCCACAGTGAGAGATTTTGATTGATCAGAGAGTATTGTTTGAAGCAGGATGACTTGAACTAAGAGGGTTCTTTGTAGTAGAGCAAATTCTCAAGAGTTATCTCTCATATAAAGGAGTACTTATTTTGGAATGTGGTTCAAAGCATTTTTCATGTTTTCAAGTGAAGCGTCTGTTGTGTGAATTAATGATTTTGATGATTTTAGCTTTCAGAAGATATCAGAAACCAAAATATTGGATTTGGGGGCTCTGTGATTGAAAGAAATAGGATATTTTGCTTTATTTCCAGATCAATTGTATATTTCTAGGTTGTGTCTGCTCTGGTACGTGATTATAGTTAATTTGTCTGAAAACTCCAGATTAAACTGGGATTGTGTATGTGCAATTGTGCCAGGTCATCTGAGGTTTTTTGCTCTCCTTCCTCATACTAGGGCAGATTTAATTTGATGGTAGTCCTCACATTTCTCATTTTTCATCTTGCTCTTTTAAGTGCAACCATTCTCACCTGCTTCCTTCAGTCCCATAAATGTCTTGTACTCTAGCCAGCACTTGTCTTGCCTTTTCCTTTAGAGGAAGCTCACACAAATCTGTAGGAAATTTTTTCCAGTGACAGATTTCAGAAACAGATAGCAGACCCTTCTTCAGGATGCTCTGTGTCCCAGCATTTTAAGGTGCAAGTCAGTGCAGAGCATCTTGGCCTTTCCCATTCACGAGAAGCAAACAGGTAAACAGCTCTGGAAGAGAGGAGCCAAGAGAGGAGTGGCAAGAATATTGGCTGCTTCTCCCGTGTCAGCCCTGGCTGGTCAGGAAAAAGAAAAGCTGTACACTGCAGGCCTCTGCTTCTGTAGTTCTTAGTATTTTGCAGTGAGGTGGCCAGTCCAGCAAAAATAACCTGGAATGATTTGATTTCTTCCATTGCTGCTGTTTTCTGGAAGCAAAGGTCTGTTTTCCCAGGCTCCATGGGGCTTAGAGAGCCAGTGTCTTGTCTTGGAAGAGTTAACCCAATCTACTTGCTTGAACCAACCACCAAAATATGACAACACTCCCTTTGAAGTTCCTGTATTTTTTGCAGAGGCACTGTATCTGCTGTTCTTTGGCACATCCTGCCTGCTCTCTTCTTTACAGCCCCAGTGCACAGCAGGCAGGCATGGGAACCTCTCCCATCACCGGGCTGTTGATGAGCTTGTTCTTAATGTGCTCTTAGCTGTAGGCAGGGAAAAAGAACAATATCCTTGCCTTCCAGTTTAAAGCTGGAAAAATTGAGTTTCAGCTGTTCCTCACAAGCCTCGTACAACAAGCTGAACAGGGGACATGAGGACTGCTTTGTATGCATAAGCCTAGAGGGTCTTGTTCACTGCAGCTGAAATTTGTCGTGAACAGATCTCTACAACACGAATTCTAATGTCATAGCAGCTTTACGCTGAGTAGTTTAATTTCATGCCAGCTTTAGACAAGAATTTTTTTTGTTTCGTTCCTGTGGTTATTCAATAGCCTGTTGTTAAAAGTCAGCACTCAGGTTTATGCCCATTGCAAGCCAGAAGCAGAAAACAATCCAGTAGTGCTAGAGCAATGAGAAAGTTATCTTAATCTAAATTATACAAGACATAAACACAATATTTGATGGGGATTCTGGTTATCTTTTCTTGTCCTCCCAGCTTGTGCTTTTTGCTGTGACAGGAATTTATATATGAGGTTTAGAACTAAGAAATAATATTTAACTCTTCATGGTAATCCTTTCTAGAATCACGCTTGGTAGAGAATTAATATTGTTACTGTTTCCCTTTCCTTCATCCATGTTAATATCTTAAAATAGGAATTACCATGGAAGTTTCCATCCAGCTAAGATAGTGGAACTGCAGCTGTGGCAATACCTTGCTAGAACATACATCTTTCTTTTTATTCACTCAGTCTTTATAAATTTCAGGAGTCCTATAGTTGTAAATAGAGGCTATTTTGGAACCAGTCTACATATTATCAAACACAAATTTTGCTACCAAGAATACAAGTAGGTGAATATTTACATACGTAATTTTCCACTAAAGAGTCTTGCATGTCTTTCTTAGGTATGGAAAGTTCATCCTTGTTCATTTTCTGAAGATTGCCACTGCAGCCTTTTCATTGCCTGTGCTTAGTGCACCTGCCTGGTGCCCCACAAAGTCTGGAATTACTCGGTATGCAGAGCAAGGAGGAAATGTGGAGCTGTTTATCCCCCAGTATGCGTTGTTTGCATATGTATCAGCAAAGGCAGGAGGCTCAGACAGCTAAGGAAAGCAACAGGACTTGCTCTGAACCATCTTTTGAGGCATGGTAGGGAATTAAGAAGTTTTTCCTCAGGATCTAAAGTCTCTCCCCACAGTGTGAATACATCTTAAGAAGATTGGAGAGAGAGTCCTGATGACAGGGGCAGGGAGCTTGGAGGAGATCAGGCAAAGCTGACTCTGTGCTTAGCTCTCTGAGTGAGCAGTGGCTGACTCCTCAGTTCCCCAGGGAGCTGGAGCACACCTTGCTAGGGACGGAGGACTGGCTGCTGAGGAGAGGTTAATGAAGGGAGAGAGGGAAAGAGCTGGGAGACCCAAGGCCCTGGTGTAGCATCCTTCCTACCTTTCTCTCCCTGGTCTCTGACACCCTCCTGGTGTCCTGGAACTCCTGGTGAACATCAGCACTTTCTGTTTGTTTGTTACTGTGCCAATAGGAGCTATCCTAAAACACAGTCCTGTAGTTACCTGCCTATTGCACATCTGTTTCAAGACATTCCAGGGAGTGGGCTTGAAGTATTTTTTTCCACCTTGCCTGGAAGTTCAGTGGCCAGAACCCTCAAAGGTGGTGTTCCTGTCTTGGATACCAAATACCATTTGTAAAGCTTCGCTGCATGCTCCTGTTGAAAGGCTTGGGCCATGAGCTTTGTCGAGCCTAAGGTACCATTTAGGAAATAGGTGCTTTAGGATTTAATTGGCATTTAATCCCAAAAACCTTTGTCATGTAAGAAATAGCATGTTGGATTTATGAGGGGGGCTTTTGGTTCCCAACAGTGTATTAGTATGTTCACTTAAGTAAGATTTAATTGTAAATGTGAAGCTGCTCATTAGCAGTACACTGCTGCTGTTGTAACGGAATAACTTATCCAGCTACATGAAGTTGTCCTCCATTACTTGCTTTACTCTCTTAGAAGTTTCAGTTTGTCTCTATAACCTTAATTATAACTTTTATGTCTTTGGAAGCAGTCCCTTCAAATAGCAGTTACCCTTCCTCACATCATGATTTGGAGGTTAAAAGTCCAGTCCCTGTTGTAAGATGCTAAGTACAAAAAATGGGGATCACAAATCACTGTTCATTCTTCCCTAATATGTCCCTGCACATTCATTTGATTTCTGCCCTTCTGAATTTTCCTGAAGTGTAAATCAAGTCAGCTTGCAACAGTGCTGCTGTTGATATTGTGCATTTAATCTGGTAATAAGGCACTTTAAATGTTAAGAAATTGAAATGATGTTCCTTCACCCAGTTCAGAACCAAGCTAAAACACTCCAAACCTTAAGCTGAGGTGCTGTGAAAAGTGGATCTTTAAAGCTTAAGCTGCAGCGAAACTCTGTTTCCAAGCAGGTCTTAAAGTAGATGGCAGGAGACCAGAGACCTCCAGTTAAGAACATTAATTTTCCTTCTGCCCCAGAGAGGACTTTTTCCATGGTCATGGGCCTCTTGAAGTCACATAACCTGTTGTGTTTTGCAGTTCTCTCGGTGGGCACCTTTGGCCACTGGAGCACAGAGCCTCAGCCTGTGGAGGGGTTAAGGTGAAGCTGCTACAGTCTGACTGATGCGGGGAGAAAGGGAGCCAAGACGGGTCTTCGCCAAGACCCTCTTTATTAGGACCCAGGGGAGACAACAAAGACAAAGAACAAAGGAAGGGCTAAGGACTTTATAGGGAGGGGTATGGTGGAGTTCAGGGTTGGGGTTTACACTGAAGGAGGAACTTAAGGGACACAAACCAATGGGGACACACAAAGTGGGGTTATGCAAACCACTGCATTAGAATATGACCACTAATAACACAAAGAAGAGAGAACTTTCTAGGATTGTTCCTTATTTGTTGAGTGGGGATGGAGTGCCTTTTCCCGGGCTTGTGGGGCCACTCCCACAGGGTGGAGGGGGTGAATCCTAAGTCAGGTTCTTCTCTCTAAATCTCCACATCCTGGGGCAGACCCCACAGTTCTCTTACCTCAGTGTCCAGTGTAGAACCATTCCTGAAGAAGTTTGGGAATGAGGGCACTTCTGTGCCAGCTATTGTGGCATTTTCAGAAATTTCCTGTAGCTTTCTCTCTTTTGGAGCAAGCTGTACCTTCCAAATCCTGCTGGAAGCTTTACTTTAATGAAAAAACATTTAACTAATTTTTTTCCTGACCCTTCGGTGTAGCTATATCTTGGCGGGTCAGATGAATGTAGAAAATGAGAAAGTCCTTTGGAGTCTGAGCTGCTGAGAAAGCCCTGGCTTCTGGGAGGAAATCTGATGCCAAAGGCTGGCTGTATCAGGTGGGTGAAGGTAATCCCTGGGCATCCAGTATTGCTGGAGCTGCCACCTTTCCACTCCTGCAGCTGACATGACTTTGGGTGCTTAGATGTGAAAATTGTTTGACCTGAGCTTTGGGACAATTTTGATTACTATGCTGGAGGTATCTAATCTACCACTAAACTCTTCAGATTTAAGACTTTAAAATTTTACATTACAGTCCGAAAAATAAATTCCAAGGAATTTAGTTTATTTGCATATTCTGCTTGTTTTCTTTCTCCTGGGGTTAAATGCCTGTTAGAAGCAGGTGCCATTGCCTGGTTGTTGACAGACACCAGAGGTAAGGAAAGGCTGTTCTTAAGGACTGCTGAGTTCTGGGGGGCAATTTGCATTAGGGGTATTCAGGGAATTAATGCTGTAGATCCCATTGATTTAAAATTAGAGATACAATGGAGACCTGCCATTCATTAACTCATCCTGCTGGAGTTTTTCACACAACATAGTCAGGAATGACAGCCACCCTTTTCCTCCAAAAGCCTCTGAATCACAAGAAAGAAGAGA